>SNQJ01S0026574.1:260303-270893 GCA_010110895.2 Picea sitchensis
AATGTTTAGAACATAGTTCGTCTATCGAGGCCAGAGCTTCTGGGTGGTCCCAAGGGTCCCCCATGTTCTCAGCTGATAAAGCCCGTTTCAATGAGGCTGTGGCCAATAGGAGGATAAAAACAAGGGTGGGGGACCGAAAAGTCGGGTACCGAGTACTTAGTTGACAAGGAATCTGTCCGTTTCGATGAGTTTGTAGGTAAAGCGGACAGATCAGTGGTCAGGTATGGTGGAGCAGGAGTCACTCATCTCCGAACAGTGGTCAGAAATGGGCAGGGAAAAAGACAAAAGTTAGCAGGAAGATCTGAGATAAAAAACAAAGCGACAATCTATGTCGACCACCCAGCAAGCAGTTATTACAAACAACGAGATAATGGTTGGAAAAATCAAGGTGGGGCGGGTGGAACCAAAACGAGAGGCGTAAATGGTACTGGAGGATACTGCTACGAGAAGATTACCGTTGTTAGATGCGGATCAGATGATCGATTGGTCAGGTTACAGTCTGTAGAGAGGTTCAGGAGCTGAACCAGGTTCAAAAAAGCCATGGGCGCCAAAATCGCCCGCCCGCCAATCGCCTCTTCTTGCATCATCATGATCCAAGTACAACAAACTTATGAAAATATGGTTTGACCAACCTAATAACTTGTTACAAAACTTAATGATTTCGGGTAGCATCTTCCTCAGCTGATTAGATTGACATGTATTGGATGTTTGTCTTTATGCGAGCAACACGCTGCCTTTTTTCATAGGTCATTGTTTTGACAAGATCGTTGCATTGTAAATTTTTATATCTTTCTGAATATAAAAAGAAATTTTCCTATGAAAAAACTTGTTACATCTTTATCTTGATTAACAAACTCCTTACTAAAATACAATAAAATATTACATCTTTATAGTCGTTAACAAACTCCTTACTAAAATACAATAAAATATTACATCTTTATAGTCGTTAACAAACTCCTTACTAACATTAGAACTGAAGTGCTGGAATCCACTTGCCTTTCCTTCCAAGGACATGAAATAATCCTTCTTCCCAAAAAAACAATATAATAATATTATGGTCGTTAACAAACTCCTTACTAACATTAGAAGTGAAGTGTTGGAATCCACTTGCCTTTCCTTCCAAGGACATGAAATAATCGTTCTTCCCTAAGAAAAACAATATAATAATATTGTCATTTCAACTAACTCCATTAAATTATTCAACAATAAAATAGTAAAATTAATTAAAAAACACTAAAAAATAACCAAATACAACAAACTATTTCTTCAATAAATGGATTAACCAACCTCAATAATTTGTTAAATATCATTAATAATTTTTGTAGACTAAATATTTTATGAAATGAAGATTTTTTTCAAAGATATTTGTCCAAAATTCACTAAAAATTGTTGGATTAGTAGATTTAAATGATTATTTCTATAAAATTCAAATATCTTTAAATTTTTCAACATGCTAAATTCATTTCTATATTTTTGGATTCTAAACAACAAAAAATAATAATTCATATAAATTTATATTTACTAATTAAAAAAAACCATTTTGTAGCCAAAACCTTAATAATCAAACTACCACATCAAATCTTCATGTAATGCGATAATAAAACTCCCATCTTTAACCCCAAAAACTCCCATCTTTAACCCCACGATCTGGTCAACTTGTGGAAAAGGCGGTCCACCCAATGTTTTTCTTCGTAACCAGTGGGCTGAGTATGTGAAGCAAATCCCAACAGTTCGTCAAATTTGATGATTTTCACAGATCAAATGTTCGTTCGTTTTGACACATTTGCAGAAGAATATTGACCATTTGTCAAAAATTTTACTGCATTGAACGGACAAATCGCACAAATCGTCCCGTGACAAATTCCATCCTGCGGGGAAAGACTCCTTAATATATAACAAACGTTCGTTTTGACATATTTGCAGAAGAATATTGACCATTTGTCAAAATTTTTACTGCATTTAACCGACAAATCGCACAAATCGACCCGTGACAAATTCCATCCTGCGTGGAAAGACTCCTTAACATATAACGTCACCCTTGCATAATCTCAATTCGAGAGTCTTCTTGCCCATTTTTCCTGAACTAGTCTCCTGCAATAAACCCCCTTCAAAATGGACAAATCTGAGATCGTCTCTAAGTAAAACGTTGTTCAAACCTTGAGTGCAAAAATGTCATTCTTAATGGGATCCCATATCGTCCCTTTGCACTTGCTACTTGTTCTCTTAGTGTTCACATTCCTTCGGTAGAGACAAAAGGGGTTTTTTGACATCAAATGTTTCCCCAGAGATCCCAAATGGAATCTCAATTCAAGGATTGGGAAAATCATTCGTACCAAGTCCCAATCGGGAAAAGCCCAACAGGAGAGGAAGGAAACGAGGGCTTTCTTCAGTGATGGAAAGGTTTTATTGCCCAACTATCCCATGAAGAGAGAGATCCTGGAACATGACGAGGTGCCCAGAAATGGAGTGTAGTGGAAGAAAGAGATCCTGGAACATGACAAGGTGCCCAGAAATGGAGTGTAGTGGAAGAATTAGGCAGGTTCATTTCACTTATACTTTTATTTTTGGGTTTTTTTGCAGCTTGTATGTTTTAATACAGATTATAACTTAGAACACTTTTTAATCTAATTATGAAACTGATGCTCATCTGAATCTAATGTGAAATTTTTGGAATCTTCGAAATAAATTATTTATTGCAGGGCCTAATTTTGTTTTTACGGAATTTACATGATGTTTGGACAGTTCACAGTACTGGTATGCTTTTTAGATGATTGAATTGTTTTCACATACAATAGACACGGCATTTATTGACTTTAAGTGGGAAATCGTATTTCAATTGAGATATACATTTCGATACATTGAACATTTTAACATACAGAATTCCTGCTTGATTATTTATGTCCTACATGGGACAAATAGGACATAGGCTTAATGCAATCCTTCAAATTATGCCCTTTAGAAACCTGGAGAAAGAAGTTATTTTTTTCTTGGAGTATAAACAAGTTTAAGAACCCGTTATTTACTATGCAGTTCATAGTGGCTTGGTCATTACTTATATTCTGTGCAGGCAGGGAAATAGTAACTTTGAAGTTTTGTTTAATCAAACTGTGGAAACCTCACCTGGTATATTCCCCATTTACCATCAGCCTAGTACGTTTGCATATTTTGGATATTAAAAATACTTGAGCAATCTTCAAGAACTATGCTTAATCTGTATTATCATTGGAATATCAAACCCGGGTTTAGATGTGTGTTTGCTAGTAGTCATATTCAATACGCCCAGTATATCATTTTAGATTCAATGCACAAACACATGGACAGAAGCCTGATGGGTCAGCCCACCCACTCACTGGGCTGTAGAATGCACCTGGGTTCTCTATAGGTGTAATAAGTCTATTGCGTTGATGCTAGAATTCAGTTTAATACAACAGTTTTCTTTAATCCCAAAATGATTGGTGAATTAAATTGAGCTGGAAGCATTCCCAAAATGATTGTCTCTATTCAGTTTCTTTTATTACCCTTCTGCTCATGTGTTTTCAGCCAATTATATTAAACCCAATACACTGGCTTATGTGATTCTCCATAGTCAAACGACCTCTTGGATTTTCAGAAAAAATTGGCAGAGCAACAGAAACCAACGTAATTGAATGTGTGCATAATGATTTCGACTCACTCGTGCAAATGAATTTCAACTACAGTTAAGGGTTGATTTCTTCTGATAGTTACCATGAACTAAGGTAGGGCTATTACGGTTGATAGTTATCATGAACTAAGGTAGGGCTACTACGGTTAAGGCAGGTTCAGTTCAATATTGAGCTCTTTGCAGTTTCCGTATATTGGTGGGTTTCACTGTCAGTTGGGCTTTGATGTAGCAGTAAATTAGTGGAGGTTTACCATGGCTGGCCCATGTTCGATTCTCAAGCCCATGTTCGATTCTCAGCACACTCTGTTTCTGGTTCAACCTGAGAATCCCTAAAGGGACATGCTCCAGGAGTCTTGGTCCCTTTCCAGCCAAACAGTCCCTAAAAAATAACGTTGGTGGGTTTTGCATGCTTTCTTTAGTATAGAATGTGCCTAGTCGTGTTGGAGGTAGCAATACACACCTCAACATCAAACCATTGCCTCGTATGAACATGGCATGTAACATAGTGGTAGAGCATTCTACCAGCCTGGTGCAGGGCCTGGGTTTATTCCTACCCTTTTCAGTTTTTAACAGGTACTTGAGCAATCTACAAAGTCTTTGTAGAAAGATTCTTATTTCTGCAACATATTAGCTGCCAGCCAGTGTCAAAATTCCAAAATCTCTTTTATCATGCCCCTAATGCATCATTGCTTGTTCTCATGCATCGGTCTTACCTTAGTTTAACACAATTCACAGTGGATTTCAACCCAAATAATTGTTATGGATGAGAAGACAGTTCATATTGGGGCATTGCCTTCAGGTCAACCTTGACTATTAGCATGAATATCTTTGATTTAACTGAACCAGCTACTTTATCATAGAGCGCTTTCTGGAGGAATTTGGGATTTTCACTATTTTACCGGAAAATATTTTTCCTTCAGGTCAACAACGACTATTAGCATGGATTTTTTTTTATTTAACTGAACCAACTACCTTTTATATTCAAAGGGTTTGGAGGAATTTGGTATTTTCACTCATTTTAGTGTAAAATCATTTTCTGTCATCAAGTTTATTTTCAGAGTGTCCTGGCTTTTGCTTTATATTTTTAGGAAGTTTCCTCGAGAAACATGCGCCAAAGTTGGGGGCTGCACCATATGAACATCCTTGCAAAATTAGCTGGAACCTGAACCTGGCCTCATTGTTTTTTAAACAGGCCATTCGGGTGGGGTAGACCACACCAAGAATGGAACTGTGTTGGGTGGCTTAAAACTCCATTGACCTCACCAGTGAACCAAGGCCCTCTTAGCAGTCCTTTTATTCATTGATATAAAAAGTTAAAACCAGTTTCTTACAAGATAACATAATGAACCAAGGAACACGTCAAATTAAGCCCTGTCTCACTGGACCATGATCATAAATTCGTCTTTTTTTATAACTATTTCCTTTTCACTCAAGTTTCATTAATAAGATGACGGGATCATAGCGACTACAATGTGTTTTTTTTTCTTTTCTGTGTACTACAGAAAACTTCCATTTATTTCTTTTCTATTTGCTACATAGAAAATGAATTTTGGTGTAATACCCAGCAAGAGGAATTTCAATTTGTTGCGACTAGGTCAATACATATAGATGTCATCTAAAGACAAATGGATTTCCATTTTGTGGCCACCAGGTCAATATATACAGACGTTATTTAAGTTTTAAAGACAAATGGATTTCTCCGTCTTAAGAATCTCATGGCACCTAATAGGACACTAAATATTTCAAATCATGATGTTTGTATTACACAAGGCATTAAGAATACATGCAACCCTAATCTTGTCGAACTTACGAGGTGACTGTCATCAGAGTGTATGCAAGTGCAAGTGATTGGATTCAAAGTCACTTAGAAGTTAGGGATTAAGAGCTTTGGTGTTGCAAGTTGCAACTATTAGAGTGGTATTTTATTCCCTGCTTCCCATTGTATTCAGTATGTTTAAGTTGTCAAGAGTTAGCAAGATTAATAATATGTGAATCCAGATTATTTCAGTCCATAATACATTTATGCAAAAATTAAATGTTTTTAATGTCTGAACTGCTTGTCTAGTCTAGCCTCTATCTGAATCATGTTTGTAATTCACTAGTTGTCAATGATATTTTCTCCATATTAACTCCTTAGATGATTGGTATTTGCTTTATAGAATGCGAGTGTGCTGATTACTGCGTCATTGTTCAGAGGTCATATTCTCTAGCTTTTTTAGCTAACTAGCTACGATTATTTCAAGTCATAATGTTTGGATTTGCATCCTGTTTTTTGGCTAGAAAAGAATTTGTTAATTCATTTACATATCTAATCACATCTTTGCTAATAGATGTCTGTAAGGAAAGGATGGTAAAAAATTATATTTTGGTTTGTGTGCTCGTTCTCTATTCTTGATGCACATTTCACTTATCCTTTTTTCTTGTTAAGAATATGAAACAGAGTAGCACCAAAACCATCTGGCACATTTTTTAGTGTTTTCATGCCCATTTGTTCTTGGGGAAGTGTCTCTCTCTAGGAAACCTGTAGGAAATCGTTCCATTCATTACCATGCCTGCGATGCTTTTCTTTTTCAAAACTTGTGATGGTTAAACTATTAGAATGCATAGATTTGAAGTTATTATATTATATCATAAACATAAATAAGACTAAATTAAAGCTTGATCAATCAATGTTTTGCGACCAACTCTCAAACTTTCATAAGTTATGAATCACAAATTAATGCATATTGAGAAGGTATTATCAAGGAAATTGCATACTTATTGCAGCTTAGATTCATTATATAAATATTTGTTATGTCATTCCTTGAGTAATCTCTGCCTTCACTCAATAGGAAGTGTTATCTCTTAGACACTCCCTGTAATACACCAAGGCCGAGCCCCTGCTGAATTGTAAACATGTTTTGTAGGTTGGTAAGCCAAATGATTATAGCTAGGGGGCTTATGTGATGTTAGGCTAGTGAGCCTATTTTTGTATATGTAATTATGCATATCATTAATATAAAATACATTGCTGCGTGTAGACCGATCACAAAGAAAGAGTTATGGGGGACTAAACTCCACTAGGTAGGGGAAGGGGCTAAGAGGCTAGGAAAAAGGGGCTAAGAGGCTAGGAAAAAGGGGCTAAGCTTGAGGGCTTAACCCCAAGGGAATATTATAATATATTTTCCTAAAAGACTAAGGTTTGGGAAAATAACCTCGGTTATCCTAAGTTCCCGTGGGAAGGGGAACGAATGAGAAGTGGAGCTCATGCAGCTTCATGAGGACAGGTGTCCGATTTAGGACATGCAATTTTATGTGGAAAATCAGTTCGTTGTGGGGGTTCGCTGAGGATTCTTTCCATTCTCCCCATGCACTCACGCAGTCAGGCACCAGTCATTCTGTCCATTGTTGACCCCTGTAACTGGCACACACTACTCACTTGAGCCCGTACTCTGCCTTAACATTTTCTGTTGCTGCCATCATCTATGCCATACCTGAGTTCTGTTGCTGCCATCGCCTTTACCCATTTGACTTAGGAGCTGGACAAAAGAGGCGGGGTACATTATTGACATTAAGTGGGAAATCGTATTTCAATTGAGATACACATTTCAAACCACAGGCCTGTGGTTCGAAGAGGCGGGTTGTCAGGCCTGTGGATTGAAGAAGCAGGTTGTCATGCCTGTGAGCAATTCTCTCCATGTGAGAGAGGTTGCTGGGGAAGTGAAGTCTCCTGGAAGGAGCCCAACAACAACTACAGAGCTTTGAGAATTCATGTCTGACCTGTTGCTAAAGGCCTGGAAGGGAAGTGGAGTAGCCGATGGACTGTTGGACAGTGAAGGTGTATACTTCTCGGGGTGGGACGGGCATGCGGGGAATGAGAGTCTGTGAGTTGTGGGCGTAAGTTGGCTTCTAGGAGGAATCCTTCTTGTTGATCTGTGCGACTTTCCATAGTCTCAGCCTAGCTTAGGAATCCTGTGCCCTGGTGGAATCTAGTCCCAGCTCAGTGGTGACCCACTGTTGAGAGTGATGAACAACGTGGTCTAAGGCTGGGAGGTTTGTGGAAGGTCTCCATGTAGTTGGTGACCTTCATAAAATAGATAAGTACCATTTCTATGTTAATTTTTATGCTGTGTATCTTGTACATGTCATGATATTTATAAGAAATGCATGCGTTTGTTACATGTATGTTTTACTGTTAATTTCGCAAGGATCTGTGTTGTAGCAGAATGTTTATGTCTGTTTAAATCTGCATTATAAATGTATGTTAATTGCAAGTAGTTGTTGTTTTTAATTTATTAAGTCTGATATTTTCCGCAAATGAAAGTAAGTGGTTCTATAAGGTAGCATGGCTCTACTTGGGTAGTTGGGGGTGTTACAAATTGGTATTAGAGCCCATGGTTTCAACACTGAACCTGAATGGGCCATGAATGTGGAATTTGGAGTCAAAATTCCACAAGGATTTGATGTACAGAGTGCTAGAGCGACACTGAGAGAGCTCCTAGGTGGTATTGGAAAGCTCAGGAGGTATAGCGGTTCGATAAAGTTAGCAGAGAAAGGAGACCACGATAACCGTTGGTTTGGAACCACAAAAAATAAATTTGGGCCGTTGTATTTGTTCGGGAAGGGACAGACCCCTCACAACCATCGGATCCGGAGTTTCAACAGTCCGGGGGTTGTGCGGTGTTTCAGCAAGGAGATCCTTCGAAGTCCTGAAGTCCAGAACCAATCCGGACTGTCCAATTTCCAGGGACGCATGACCACAGATTAACCAATGTTCGGAGTTTCGACAATTCGGGGGTTGTGCGGTGTTTTAATAGGGAAATCCTCTAAAGCCCTGAACTTTGGAGTTAATCTGGACCGTTCGTGTTTGAGGACACGTGTCAGCAGATCAACGTATTCAGAGTTTCGATAGTCTGGGGGTTGTGTGGTGTTTCGGCAAGGAAATCCTCTGAACTCCCGGAGCCCGAAGCCCTGAAGCTCCGAAGTCCCGAAGTGATTCTTAGCCGTAGATCATTCGGGAGAAGGTGGACCATTGGATTTCCCCAAGTGGTTCGACAGTTTGGTGTTCGGGGAAATCCGTTGGAGATTGCATGGAGTAGAGTTTCGTCGAAGTCCCGAAGCTACGGGAAGCAATTGTTCGACAGTCGACAGTTCGTGAGTTTTGAAAATGTGCAGATGAGAAGAAATCTTTTGAAGTGATGAAATCATGGAACGTCGGGGTGACGTGAACCTGATCGACAGTTCGATAGTTTTGAAAAAGTGTCGATGATAAGAAATCGCTAAAGTCTCGAAGCGTCGGATATGATGTGGCATGATGATGTCACCTAGGGTGATGTGGACCTACCCTAAGTTTTCCACGTGTCACTTGTTTTTGTACTTTTGATAGGCCCTTAGTATCAATTGGGACCTGACATGTGTCACTTGACGGTGGGGCCATGTGTCACCACCTTGATTGATGAAAGTTGTACTACGTGGACCCCAGGAGGTTGAGAAGTTCGGGCATTCGACGTTCCGGGGGGACACTGTTGGAAGAACTTATAAAATCCTCCAAAGCCCGAAGCTCCGGAGTGCCAAAGTATCGGAGTACCCGAATGACGTAGCTTGATGATGTCACCAAAAGTAATGTGGACTTGTTCGGGAGTTCGAAAGTTTTAAGGGATGTTACAGAGAAAATTTTCGAAGCTCCGAAGTCAAGAAGTCACGAAGGTGATGCAACCTGCTGATGTCACCTGGGGTGACGTGGACATACGGGATACGTGCCACATGCCATCGTTTTCAAGCATTTCAAGGAATAATCAGGCCAATTGGAACAAGGCACGTGTCACCAGTCAAATACGACCATGTGTCCACTCCCTATTATCTGCCACATAGCACCCCTCTAGTGTGTGGTTGTTGACTAGACTCTGGTGGTTCCCTAGTTCGGTGTTCAGGAGAAAAGTTAAATTCTAATGGGAAACCCACCAAAGCCTGGAGTTCCGAAGCTCCTATCCACCATAGATCTCGACCATGAACGTGGACTATTGATTCTTGAAATCTTAGGGGGTTGTCGGTTCGGTGATCTGGAAGTCTTTTGTTGCGAAGTGTTAAGGTATAAAAGGCCGAAGCCGGAGTCAATCTCGGTCGTTTGTCGACAGGTGAATGTCGACCATAGATCTCAGTCCTTCATGGAGTTTGCTAATTCGACAATTCGTGAGGCAGTACAAGATGGAGCCTCAGAACTCTCGAAGCTCTTGTTGACCGTAGATATAAACAAATAAGGAGGATCGTCGATTCGCGAGTCCTCAGGATTCCAAAAATTCGGCGTTCGGGAGATTTGGTGTGTTCATGTATAAAGTCCGCCCAAGCCCAAAGTTCCGAAGTCACGGAATGTTGAAGTGACGTGGCATGTCGACATCACCTAAGGCGATTTGGACCACTATAAGCATGCCACATGCCAATCTATTTCATGCCTTTGGTATGTCTTTTGTGCCAATGAGAACCAGACAAGTGCCAACCATTGATTGGGCCATGTGTACATTCCTTGTTTTCGACACGTAGCACCCCTTTGGTGTGTAAGTATTGATAAGACTCCAGAAGTTCAGAGATTCGACGTTCGGAGGAAATGGATTGCGAAGAAGGCGGCTCTTCCGAAGCCCGAAGTGTCGGAGCTTCGAAGCTCTGAATAAGCAGTTGTTCAGAAGATTCACCACTTCGGCATTCAGAGGAAAAGAGGTGAGGTGAAAGGAAAGCCTCCGAAGCCCGAAGTTACGGAGCCCCGAAGCATAGGATAAGCACCTTACAGCCAACACTCAGTCACATCCTGTGGTCACATGCGTTCGAGGGCCGAAGAAAAAGGGTTGGTACTCGAAAATTGTATTTGAGAACAAAAAAAAGGGGCTTAAAGGAGCCCGTGGGGTTTTTGATTTTTATAGACCTACACCTAACGAAGTAGCGATGGCAACAAGATGGAGTTCTTCCATTCAAGCTAG
>SNQJ01S0026574.1:270943-288033 GCA_010110895.2 Picea sitchensis
GGGGGGGGGGGGTAGGATCGGCGTTCCACATTTATCTCACCCCAGAGAAGAAAAAGAAGGGTCATTTCGCTCCTCTATCCCACCCAATTATCGCTCGTGGGTAGCTAGCTTTCTTATAACTATCGGGAAATAACCGGTATGGAGTTTTCAAGATAGGGAGGGTTCTAACGAATTTGAACCAGGTGATTTTATATTGGGTGGGTCTTTATATATGTTATTTCCCCATATCACTTATATATGGCCGGCATTTCGAGCGAGCTTTAGAGACCCTCTTGCCTTTTTTATCGAGTTGGTAACCGGCGTAAGTACACTACTTGGCTACGGAGCAACCTTCGATGAAAACCAAATCTGGCGATTCGCGTGGCTCGAGCCCTCACGTGTCATGGCGCAAAATTGGCGAGAGGTGTCCATGATTTGGGAGACGGATCTCTCGCATTCGTGGCTGGGTATTCCCTCCGGTCTTCATATCGCCCCGACCTTTCTTTCTCTGCGATAAAGGGATCTCACTGGGTCTATCTATAGATTCTATCACCACGTTCAACCCCTCTAAGGAGGGAGTGAATCTTTGGTCCTCTTTCATCCATTTTGTTAAGAGAGTTCGAATAAAGAAGGCCTATAAACTTGAAGAGAGGATCCAACACAGAACCAAGGGCCAATTCGGCTCTGAGATGAAAGAATCCATGTTCAAGGATTGCATCACTGAAAAGACAAATTGTTCAAATATCCATAACTTTCTACTCAAAGCTCAGAATTGAGCAAGGAAGCAATCATTGGAAAGGTCTTGAATAGTAGAATATAACTATTTGTCCATAAATTGGATCTGAACAGTCAATTTCTCAAGAAAGTAGCAAAAAAGAAGTTTGATATATTAATAAATTAGAATGGTTCGTGTTTTCAGTCAAGAAGATGAAATCAGAGGGATGAATGTCCAGTTGGGTATGGAAGGAACAAACTCCAATGGACATGGAGAAGAAAATGATGATAACATGAATATGGTAGAGACCATTAGAAATTTGCAAAAGGATGTCCCGAGTCACAAATCTAATAATGAAAGGCTTATGAAAGCCAAGAGCAGTAGGAAGACTTCAATATGAAGTTAATGAAGAGCCTGGACATAATTGAAAATAAATTGGATAAGGAGAGTGACTCCAACAAATCAGGGAGCCACAGGACCCCTGAGGAAAGAGGAAGATCCGGGAGTGATAGCAGACATCACCATCACTCTCAAAGACAATCCAAAAGGAGGGCACATAGTAGCTCAAGTCCATCCCCTGCCAAGAAGCATAACAGGTCTGGGGTGGATGAATTGAAAGGAGAAATGAACAAGATCAAACCTCCTACTTTTGATGGAGAGCACAAGAAAGATGAAGATGCTGAGACATGGCTACTGGGAATGAGAAAATATTTCCAACCGCATAATTATTCTTCTCATGTAGAAGGAAGAATTGCTATCTACCAACTTAAAGGAAAGGAATCCATTTGGTGGGATCAACTTGTGCAAGTGCAGCACATCAGAGAGAAGAATGTTCCATGGAAGGAATTCAAGAAACATTTTGAGAAGAAATACTTAACCAAGAGGTATTATGACAAAAAGATGAAAGAGTTCTTTGAACTCAAACTGGGTAGCATGACCATTGATGAGTATGAAAGGAAATTTTTAGAATTGTTGAAGTATGTCTTCTTCATCCAAGATGAGACAGTTAGGATCCAAAGATATTTGAGTGGGTTGCCATCTTTCATCAGTGATAAAATTCAATATGATGATCCCAAGACCTTGGAGGAAACCATACGGAGGGCCAAGTGCTTATATGATCAACAAAAATGAAAGCCTACTTTCCAGCAGGCTTGGGAGGACAAGAAGAAGTTTAAGAGGGAACATAGGAAGAAGGGGAAAAAGCCACCATTTATCAGAAACAAACCTCAAGGATAACCATCTTTTAGAAAGCACGGAATGGTCGAGGTAGGTGGGCAAAGGCCAAGGCAACCACCTATTCAATGTTGGGGTTGTAAAGGAGACGATAAGTATAGGGATTGTCCTCACAAAAGTGACAAAGTGAGAGTTGTCCACAATGTACAGCAAGATCAAACAGCGGAGGACATGGGCATAAGTGTTCCATGGATCTATGCAGCCCTGGACAACAAGCAAACAAAGTTTCAATCACACATGATTGAAGTAGAAGGTACGATCAATAACCATGCCTTTACTATTTTAATAGATTCTGGAGCTAGTCATAGCTATATATATCCTAAGGTAGTGGACAAATTACAATTGCCAATAAGCAAGCATGGGAAATCTTGGCTGGTGCAGCTGGCTATAGGAGATAAGAGAAAAGTTGACTGTTGAACTGGTTAAATCATGTACAATGGACATGAATGGGCTGGGTACCAAGACATATTTGAACATCCTGCCCTTGGGTCCATATGACTGTTTAATTGGTATGGATTGGTTGGACCAACACCATGCTATCTTAGACTGTCATAACAAGGTATTTACTTGCCTGAATGAGGAAGGGAACCCAAGAACATTCCAAGGAATTCCTAGGACAGTTATTGTCCGAGAGATCTCAGCAATGCAACTGAAGAAGTGTTACAGGAAGGGTTGCCAAATATTTGCAGCTCATATGGAGGAAGTGCCTAAGGATAAGGTGCCAAAGCTTGAGGATTATGCAGTCCTGAAATATTTTGAGGATGTGTTCAAGGAGATACCAAGACTACCCCCAAAGAGAGATATTGATTTCTCTATAAACTTAATGCCTGGAGCAACTACAGTATCCAAGACTCCCTATAGGATGAGTACACTAGAGTTGAAGGAGTTGCAAATGGAGTTTGAAGAGCTTATGAAGAAGGGGTATATACGCCCAAGTGTGTCACCTTGGGGTGCCCTAGTTTTATTTGTGAAGAAGAAAGATGGGACATTGAGGTTGTGTATTGACTTCAGACAATTAAACAAAGTAACTATAAAGAACAAGTATCATTTGCCAAGGATTGATGATCTATTTGATCAGTTAAAGGATGTAAGGATATTTTCAAAGATTGATCTCAGATCTGGTTATCATCAGGTAAGAATTAGAGATGAAGACATAAAAAAGATTGCCTTCAGAACAAGGTACGATCATTATGAGTTCACAGTGGTGCCATTTGGGTTATTAAATGCACCAGCTGTTTTCATGTGCTTAATGAATGGTGTTTTCCGGGAATACTTAGACAAGTTTGTCATTGTCTTTTTGGAAGACATCCTTGTATATTCCAAGTCGGAAAAAGAGCACAAACATCACTTGAGGATGGTTTTACAAGTGTTAAGAGAGCACCAGCTGTATGCCAAATTGAACAAGCGCTCATTTTATCAGAACCAAATTCACTATTTGGGGCATATCATATCTGAAGAAGGGATAACAATGGACCTTGAAAAGATTGAAGCTATTAAAGGGTAGAAGTCAGATCCTTCATGGGTCTAGCTAGCTACTACAGAAGATTCATTGCAGGGTTTTCAAGGATTGCTCACCCGATTACTTCCTTGCAAAGGAAGGGGGCGAAGTTTCAATGGACAACAGAATGTGAAAAGAGATTCCAACAATTGAAGCAGTTGTTAATCGGTGCTTCAATTCTGAGGATTGCAGATCCAAATGAAGATTTTGTGGTTTGCATAGATGCATGCAAAGAAGGACTTGGTGGAGTCCTTAGTCAGGATGGATTTGTGATATGTTTTGAATCCAAAAAATTGAAAGAGAATGAAAGGCTCTACGCCACTCATGATTTGGAGTTGGTAGCAATAGTACATGCCTTGAAGAAGTGGAGGCAGTATCTCATGGGAAAAAAATTGAGTTGAGGACAGACCATAATGGTCTGAAAATATTTGTTTGATCAACCAAATTTAAATGCAAGGAAGAGCAGATGGTTAGAATTCCTCTGTGAGTATGACTTTGATATCAAGCACATCAAAGGAAATGAAAACAAAGTGGTTGATGCACTTAGCAGGAGAGTGCATGAACTACATGCTACAACCATTAGCATTTATCAAACTAATCTTAAAGGAAAAATTTCCGAGGTTGCAAAAGCAGATTTGCAGTACATGGAGTTAGTAACAAAATTGTAGTAAGGTAAAATGCAGTAGAAGGTTGAAGATTATAAATTGGGAAATGATGAAATTCTCCTATATAGGAACATAATTTATGTACCCAATTCTCATGAATTGAGGAGTATGCTCTTGAAATAGATGCATAATGTACCTTATGTTGGACACCCAGGATATCAGAAAACAGTTGCAGCAGTCAAAAGCCAATACTATTGGCCAGGCATGAAGAAAGAAATTGTTGAGTACGTTGCTAAATGTCTGGAGTGTCAAAAGCTCAAGGTTGAGCATAGGCACCCAGCCAGGTTGGTGCAGCCATTTCCCATTCTTGAGTGGAAGTGGGAAGTGGTGACAATGGATTTCATCACCAAATTTCCTAGAACCAACAAGCAACATGATTCCATCATGGTGATGGTGGACAAGTTTATTAAAGCTGCCCATTTCATTCCAATGAAGATTACTCACAAGGAAACCAATGTTGATGATATTTATATGAGGGAAGTAGCACATTTGCATGGAATACACAAGAAAATTGTGTCTGACAGAGACCCAAAGTTCACCTGAAAGTTCTGGAAGGGATTATTCAAATGGCTCGGAACAAATCTGAACTTCATCACAACTTATCATCCCAAGTCTGATGGGAAAACAAAAAGGGTGAACCAAGTGATAGAGGATATGTTAAGAATGTAGGTGATGGACAAACCATCTAAATGGGAAGATTATCTACACTTGGTAGAATTTGCCAACAACAATGGGTATCAGACATCTATGATGATGAGCCCATTTGAGGCACTTTATGGCAGAAAGTGCAACATACCAGTAAGTTGGGACAACCCAACAGATAGAGCAGTAGTTGGGCCAGAGTTTCTCAGGGAAATGGAAGAGCAGATGTCAAAGATAAAACAAAATTTAAAGGCTGCCCAAGACAGGCAGAAAAGCTATGCTGACAAGGGCAGAACTCGCAGGGAGTTTAAAGTGGGTGATCATGTATTCTTGAAAGTGAAGGCCAACAGAAGTTCCTTGAAGTTGTGAAACTATTCCAAGTTGGCAGATAGATATTGTGGGCTATTTGAAATCCTAGAGAGGATTGGACTAGTAGCTTATATGATTGCATTGCCTACATCTATGACCATTCATAATGTATTTCATGTATCATTGCTTAAGAAATATATACCTGATGCTAATCATGTTATTGATTGGAATGTGATTCAGGTGGATCAAGAAGGCACTTTCCAAGTGCATCCGGTATGCATTTTGGACCGAAAAATTAAACAGCTTTGGAATCGAGCCATAGAGCTTGTAAAGGTCCAATGGACTTGGTACAGTCCTGAGGACGCAACTTGGGAGCATGAAGATGTTAGGTGGGCAGAATACCAACATCTTTTTGAATATTTTGGAAATCTTGTTGATATTATGTAAAGAAGATGCACTGAGGACAATTCATAAATAAGGAGAGGGGATTGTAATACCCCAAGGCCGAGCCCCTACTGAATTGTAAACATGTTTTGTAGGCTGGTGAGCCAAGTGATTATAAGTTAGGAGGCTTATGTGATGTTAGGCCAGTGAGCCTATTTTTGTATATGTAATTATGCATGTCATTAATATAAAATACATCGTTGCATGTAGACCGACCATGAAGAAAGAGTTATGGGGGACTAAACTCCACTAGGTAGGGGAAGGGGCTAATAGGCTAGGAAAAAAGGGCTAAGCTTGAGGGATTAGCCCCAAGGGAATATTATAATATATTTTCCTAAAAGACTAAGGTTTGGGGAAATAACCCCTGTTATCCTAAGTTCCTATGGGAAGGGAAATGAATGAGAAGTGGACCTCATGCAGCTTCATGAGGACAAGTGTCCGATTTAGGACATGTATTTTTATGTGGGAAATCAGTTTGTTGTGGGGGTTTGCTGAGGATTCTTGCCATTCTCCCCATGCACTCAGGCACTTAGGCACCCGTCATTTTGTCCATTGTTGAACTCCTCCATCGTCGACCCCTGTAACTGGCACGCACTACTCACTTGAGTCCATACCCTGCCTTAACGTTTTCTATTGTTGCCATCATCTGTGCCATACCCAAGTTCTGTTGTTGCCATCACCTTTACCCGTTTGACTTAGGAGTTGGACAAAAGAAGCAGGTTGTCAAGCCTATGGTTTGAAGAGGCGGGTTGTTAGTCTTGTGGATTGAAGAAGCAGGTTGTCAGGCTTGTGAGCAACTCTCTCCAGGTGAGAGAGGTTGCTGGGGAAGTGAAGTCTCCTGGAAGGAGCCCAACAACAGCTACGGAGATCTGAGAATTCCTGTCCGGCCTATTGCTGAAGCCCTGGAAGGGAAGTGGAGTAGCCGATGGACTGTTGGACAGTGAAGGTGTATACTTCCCAGGGTGGGACGGGCACGTGGGGAATGGGAGTCTGTGAGCTATGGGTGTAAGTTGGCTCCTGGGAGGGAATCCTTCCTATTGATCTGTGTGACTTTCCGTAGTCTCAGCCTAACTTAGGAATCCCGTGCCTTGGTGGAGTTTAGTCCCAGCTCGGGGTGACCCACTGCTGAGAGTGACGAGCAACGTGGTTTAAGGATGGGAGGTTCGTGGAAGGTCTGCATGCAATTGGTGACCTTCATAAAAAATATAAGTACCATTTCTATGTTAATTTTTATGCTGTGTATCCCGTACATGTCATGATATTTATAAGAAATGCATGTGTTTGTTGCGTGTATGTTTTACTGTTAATTTTGCAAGGATCTGTCTTGTAGCAGAATGTTTATGTCTGTTTAAATATGCGTTAGAAATGTATGTTAATTGCAAGTAGTTGTTTTTTTTAATTTATTAAGTCTGATATTTTCCGCTAATGAAAGTAAGTGGTTCTACGAGGTAGCATGGCACAACTTGGGTAATTGGGGTCGTTACACTTCGTAAAGGAAAATTGCAACCTTTGATGCAAGGGAAAGCCTAAGGATACTATCAAGTGGGTCACTAGTTTTAACCCATATGACTCACTCTACACTTTAGGCTTGGAAAGACCGAGCCAAGGGGGGATCCCACATAATTGAATCAAGTCCTATCATTATAGTTTTAGAGGAAAGTGAGGTTAAGAACTAGACATGATACTACAAAGCACAATTCTATCAAATCTAGGAAATGAACACGCAAACCAGTGGTTGAAGGGGCCTTCTGAGGGCCAAAACAATGGGGGATGTCAATCCCCCAAAGCCCGACTAGTGAAGGTATGAGAGATAGTTATGGTAATATGCTCGCAATGTTCACCTAGGGTGCAAATACCCCCACACAAAAGAGAACCCTCCCTATGAGCTGAAATGGTGATTATGTGTCTACCTTAGGTAGTAGTAGGTACCACGGGTATTTCCCCCTTGCAGTCATCTCTGTAGGTATCCTAGGACAAGCCACCAAGGTCACCACTTCAAATTCAACAATCAAGCGAATTAATTGTAAGTCGGGACCAAATGTATGGGCAGGGAAACAAAGCCCGAAATTCTGAAAGTGATTCCATCTAGTGGACCTCCCTCTTTCAAAATCCCTATACAAGTAGTAGTTTGCGGACACTAGAACAAGCAGAGAGGGAATATCTTCCCCACCTTCTCTAAGTGCGACCTTGTGCTTGACTCTTGTGTTAGGGGAGGTTTCTCGGTACTTCCTGCTACTATTGGATTTATTACTCTAGAATGATTTCTAGTTTGGTTTCATGGCCTTGGAGAATTTATTCTCCACCCTACACCAAGGTCCTATATTTTAATCTAGATGTTGATTTGCTATAAACAAAATTGTCTAATTTCTTTTATGATTAAGTTGATTTTAGGGCTGTTGATTATGCAGAGGGTAAATGTTTATTGGTGTTCTTGTGAAGAGGTAATGCTTCTTGTGTGTTTGTATGTGAATTTTTCTTGCAATGTTCAATGAAACATATACAATATAATAGCCTTGTTTTTCTCAATAAATGGCTAACAAGTCACTTGCAACAAATAATGATTTCAAGTAACCAATGAGATACATGTAAAGCATCCAAAATAAAACTTGCGTTACACTTGTGCAAATATGCTTAGTTCAGAAATTACTCATCACCATTAAGATATTACAGCCATGCATTGCTAGTAAATGAAATTGTACAAGTGTAGGGAAAGGATTGCTTGAACCACAATGACTATGCAACACAAGATATTGCAAGCAAATTTTAAATGTTAGGCAAGGAAGGAATCATTTGGTGAGACCATTCATTAGACAAAGATTAATAACCTAGTGTGACCAGTTTGTATCAAACTTAGTAATGAAATGTATGAAGGTCCAGATTTAGGGTTTAAGTCACGTATTTCAATTTTTTATCACTTTGTAATTCCCAGAGGTTGTTGAAGGGTAGAAGAAATTGACAGAGGTAATTATCAAAACCACTTTTGAAACTGGGATCTAGCCCTGCCAGCTTCAGAGAGGGATCTCTATGTAAGATTTAGATTCGTTTAAGTTTTAAATGTTAGGCTAGTTATGACAGTCCGAATTTGTTTGTTTGTTTGTAATAGTTGGCTAAAAGAATGCATTAATTTTCCATTGGGCTATGGGGTCTGTATTAAAGATGAGGATCAGATTCAACTTTTTATGAGGTTTTCTTCACAGGGAAGGGTAGTAAAACTGTTGGATTTATTGAGATTAAATGAGGTGAATAAGATATAAAAGATATGAAAGTCCACTAAGCAAAGGAGCAGTTAAGAATTCCCTTACTCAATTTCAGATGAAAAACATATAGATCATTAAAAGACCAGAGACAGAGTATACCAGATAATTTTTGTTCTATTGACTTCCTTTTAATGATTAGAATTTGAAATACATAAATGATCACAGAGAATAAGAAAACATTCAACAAAGATAGAGAGACATCACCAACAATTTGACACGAGAATCTTGTGAACAATCCTGTTTTATTACTGGTCGATCCTTTGTGAAGTTTACATAATAGCTCCTGGGTGCAAAAATCAACCCTCAATACTTTGAAGAAAGAAGTATTTATACAATTATTTACATTTGATCCTATCATAAGTGACTAGGATATTATAGAGAAAATATCTAACTAATTAGATGCTTAAATTACAAAATATAGGAATTCTGTTGATTTGTTCGGATCCTTGGTTCTGATTTTGTGGAAGTAGTTGGTGATTCGTATCTTTGACTTTGGCTATTGCTCCATGCTGACTCGAACCTTAAACTTATCTTTACTCAAGTAAAGAACATAGATCTTCCTATCTCTTTTTACCTAGGATGGAAGCCTTGAGTAGCTTTCTGTATATCTCATCCATTTCAGTATACTTGGCAAAAGTAGGCTTGGTGATGAAGATATGTTTTATCTCATACTGAATACTCAGGTCCAACTTTAATTTCTCTAGGAAATATTTACCAGTACAATGCTTCCCTGTATCTCTGCAAATTTGGAACTGTCATTTGCCATTGCACTGATGTTTTGCTTGTAATCTGACAGAGTGATTAGCTTGTCATTGAGTACTAATAGTCCAGGAAGACCTTTCTTAAGTAGTACTTCAATCTTACTGAAAAATCTTTGCACTCCAATGTCCATCACTTGAGCCTTCTCTTCTAGCTGCAACATTAATCCTTTCTTAGTCAGGACCTTTTTGATCTCAAGGATGGTCTTTGTCTCGTCTTCAATCTCCATTTCTTCTAACTCCTGCTTGTTTTTGGAGTTTAGGAATCTGATGAGCTCAATGGCCTCTGTAGGTCTTTCTCCTAGCTCTTGTCTTATTTTCCCAATTGCTTCTCTGGCCTTCTGTATTAATTCATGTTGTTCAAATATGATCTGTATGAATGGCCATATTTTTGCCATGGGCTTGCTGATATCCACCCAGATGTTTTCCTTAGCCTCGGATAAGGTATTTGCCATGATAGTCTCTTTATGTAGCTACTCTAGTTTTTGACTAAGCCTCTGAGACTTATGCATTTTTGCATGATAACTGGTCTGGAACATAGATTTTAGTTCTTGGAGGCTTTTTACTTCTTCTTGCAGTTTTCTTATCTCCTCCCCCTAGAGGGACATGTCTTCCATAGACTTCACAAGTTTCTTAGATGCATCTGAAACTTGTACTAGGATTGTTGATGGAATCTCTACTGATGTAGCTATTTCTGCTGTTTTAACTCCTGTCAAAGGGACTGCCTCCATTGAGATAATGGCCATCTACACACTATGTTCTTTCTCCTTTATCAATTTTTCCATCTCTGCTTCCATCTCTCTTATCTGTGCATTCTGTTCCATGATAAGCTTCAGCATCTCCTCTTTGTGGCCTTCAGTTTCAGCCACCTCTTTCACTTGTGAAACTTCAGTAGCTGGAAGCTTCAATTGCTTTCTCAGGGATGCTATATCAACATTTTTCTTCTTCAATAATTCCTCAGCTGCCTTGACATTTGATGGGTCATACCCAATCTTCAACATCAATTATTCTAGTGATTTGATCCTATTGTCCTTGGTCAGAGAAGAGATTTTCTCTAGCTTCAATTGGGACCGAACGTTATTTAGAGACACCTGCAATTTTCAAGCAGACAATGAAGTGTTTGTCAATGTGGAGAATATCATTTCCCCTGTTTTCCTGTGCATGTCCATTTGGTCCACTGGATGGACCTCTTTCACATCAAACTCAAAAGAAGTCTTCTTGTAGTCAACAACTGTCTTGGGATGTGCAACTTGTGCTTGCAGGAATGCCATTTGCATTCTTCCTTTCTTTGTGTCAAAAGATGACATCAGTCTGTGTTGAGCAGTAGATGTCTGCTTTCAGAAATGAGCATATGTGTTGCTGTTTAGGAGTTCATTCCTCTGATTGATCTGTTTGTACCTGTCAAAGATACTTGACTCTGTTTTCTCATGGGATGATTCAGCTCACAGAGTAGTGTCTGTTTGTTTTTTAGATGAATATGTGGACATTATAAACTATCTGTCTGAAAAGGTTGAGGAATGTGGTCCCTCCATGACTATGGTGGATTGTATTTCTCCTTCTTTGAGAAGGTCTTGTGTGTGACTGGTTTTGGCCCTTTTTCTATATACTTGGAAGTCTTCAGCTGACACCTCTATGACTGAAGGGGAAACTTCTTTCCTTGCTCTCTTTTCTGTTTGTATTTGAGGTGTGTTGGTATGTGAAGCAGTGACAGGGAGAGGTTGTTCTTCTATTTCCAACATAGTGTTCTCTTGCCATTCTGTCTGGTTCATATATTTTTCCACCTCTGGCTTCTGTATGGTAGCATAAGGAGTGCTCCTTTGTTTGACCCTGAGCTTTGAGATGACACTAAATGGGTCATAATTCCATGTGAAACTCCGAGTGAAAATCATCTGCTTCAAGAGGTTGTCTGCCTCTTCTCCTGCAGCTTTGTTGTTGCATATGAAAGAGCCAATTTGGGTCTTGATTATGAGTTGTTTTTTCTTCTTGACTGAAACAAAATGGATATCATCCTAGTTCACCATCTGCCTGATGTATTCCAATTAAAAGATCTTTATAGGGAGATATTTTGGCAGTCTGTATGGTGGCAGCTCACACCCATACACTCTTATTTCAGTGTGGTTTTGATATAGATACCAATGTCCTGTTTTGGCTAGATCAGAGAGGTGAAGGATTCTCTGAACTTTTTCATTGATTCTTGGCTCTGTTTTGCTGCTCAGCATGCAAACCGCTGGGTGATAAAAATGGTCAATGAAATCCTTGAAGCTGAATTCAGTTGAATTTTTTTTTACTAGTGAAGTTCATGAAGTAACTGACTGTGGGTTTCCTTCCTGATCCAATTTTTGAAAAGCACATGGAAACATGTCCGACTGAAAAAACAAGAATAAATACACCAGCACTGAGGAATATCTGAACATTCGTTTTGTTGAAAACTTGAAAAATTGATCATGTATGTTATCAACCAGGAACATACTGAAATCAAATTGAACTGTCTTTTTCTTCTGTGGAAAAAATGGACAGAAAACCTAAGATAGGTTCATCTACCCATTCGTCTGAGAAGTATCCTAACAGGTAACAGAGGATGGAAATGATCTGGTTGGCCCTAACAAAGAAAATGAAGGATGGATAGGGGGGATTTTTCTTGGGCAACTGAGAGTCATCTGGCAGAAAGATCTCGAAAATCTGGGCTCTTTGGGGGAAGGAGAGCTTCTAGTAGAGGTCATTCAAGGCTTCGACAGAAAATGGGATTGCAGAGTCATTTTTTGGGACCTGTAGCATTTGGTTAATGGATTCGGGGGTAGTGGTGAAAAGGGTTTCGCTAGAAGAGGAAACTATGGCCCTTTGGCCGGGAAGATAATGGGCTTGGAATTTCAAAGCGAATTCGGGGAAGTGGAAGGTCTGAGGGAACATGTACAGGGGAAATTTGGACTCCCAGAGTCCAATTTCGTCGCTTTGATCCAGGAAGATGTCCTTTAGCCAGAAGTGTAATTCGAAGAAGTCGAATTCACACTTCGGCTCTGTAATCTTGTAGTCTTTATCTGCTAGGGGAATGTGATCTAGGTTGACAGGAGGGGGAAGAATCAGATTCTCAGAGGTTTCAGTGGATTTGGTTTTGGAGGCCATGACTAACAAAATTTTAAGGTGGGTTAATGGCAGACTGTAATTTACCCGGGTTAATTTTTCCTGTTGACCATGAACCTTTGTGGCAGTTGGCTTGAAAGCAAGCTTTGGCGCGGTGTACATAGTGTACGCATCGGCAAATAGTGTCACAGGGGTGAAGAAACAGGGTTTTATAGTGCAATGGAGGTGTTTGTTACAGCGCGAGGTGATGACGGGACGATTAACGGTCACGAGGAAGGCATTGATTGGCTAACGGGTATGTGGGGTGTGATGTGCGATAGGTGATAGTGGGGTACATTGGAAGAGTGAGGTGGGCGGTATTGGGTAGTGGTTTGGAAGGATTCCGGAGGGGGGGTAGGTGGTAAGTGGATTTGAGTGGGGGGCGGGGGGGTCCGAAATGCGGAGAGAGTGACACATAATGTGGGACTAACATGGGGGAAACCACTTTTCTGGACCCCCCCCACCGTTAAAGGAAGAAAGGTCCTGGGGGTCTGAAATACTCTGAGGATCGTCAATCTGGGCATTGCTAGATGCCGCCGATGAAACTTGTCCAGACTTTAGTTGCTACGTGACAAAAAGTCTTATCGTTAGAAAACTTAGGATAAAATCATACAATGGGTAGCGCTAAGCTCACCCTTTCCCATTTTTTCACAAAGGTTTTATTTCCTAAGGTAAAAATATCAAAATTTACTCAAATAAAGGGTATTTTAACAATCCCTTTTCAACTTTTATTAAAATAAACATCACTATCCTAACTCCTAACCTAATCAACTAACACATTAATCCAGCTTAGACTGTTGGATTAATTATTATTCTAACCTAGCTAATTTGGCCAAGATTAAACTATTTGACCAAATTTATTCACTAACCTATCAACATAAATTCAAAAGGTTTGATCATGATTATACAGTATGATTCAAACCAAATTTATTTTTCATGTGGTTTTATTTTTTCTCTTTTTATTTTTATTTTTTATTATTTTTATACCCTCTTTTCATCTTTTCAATTTTTATCCTTTTTTCTTTTTCTTTTTCTTTTGTTTTAGTTTTTCTTTTTGTAAATCATTTGCAGAATAAAATATCATTTACAATAAAATATGACTAGAGGAAGAAATTCTAATCACCAGGTGATACTATGAAATATAGGGTTATAACAATGGCTCCACTTGGGGATGGTGCTCTCCTTGTGAGGTGCCAAGAACCTACTACATGTTGCCTTGAATATTTTTCTCCTGTACTTTTCTGCATTCTGATTTGCTTTATTATAAATGTAAATCTGGTGATCCTGATCATGGGCTTAGGGCCTTCTCTTCGGGCTTCAACCACTGATAAAAATCACCCACACCTGACATAAAAAGTAAAATGGTATTTACAATGAAATGAGTGAGAAAAACTTTCATTCCTATGAAACATAGTGCTTGAGCATTCTGCCATTGACAGGTCCTCCTGGTAGATCTGCTCCATCCATATCCTTGATCAAAATTGCATTTCTTCCTCTGTAGGCATGTATTATAAATGGGCCTTTCCATAGATTCTCAAATTTTCCATGTTTGCCCTTTTCTTCATTCCTTGAGTCCCATTTCAGTACTTTGTCTCCTAACTGGAAGTCATCAGCCTTGGTCCTTCTGTCATAGATTTTCTTGATATTTTCCTGAATCACCTGAGTTTGGTTGTAGACCTCTTCTCTGGATTGTTGCAGCTGTATAGTTTGATTAATTCTTCTTTGTATGTCATTTGGTTCTACCTGTACTTCCTGCAATAATTTCATGACAAGAGCACCTAAAGAAGAAGGAAAGACAACATCCATTCCATAGACCATCTGGTATGGAGACATACCAATTGACCTCTTTGTAGTAAGTTTGTCTTCCCATAGTGAATGCACCAACTTATTGTGCCATGATTTTTTGTTGTCCTGCAACATCTTCTTGATAATGTTGACCAGACTCTTATTCGAAGACTCTGCTAATCCATTGCCCTGAGGGTAATAGGGTGTAGAGTGTCCTAAGGTGATATGATATTTGCTGCAAAACTCTATCATCTTTTTTGATTTAAATGTTGTTGCGTTGTCAGTGATAATTTTCCTGGAGCATCCAAATCTAAAAAGAATGTTAGTTTCCAAAAAGTTTATGATCACAACATCAGTGGCTTGCCTAGTGGGTACAACTTCAATCCACTTGGTGATATAATCAGTGGTTGTGAGAATCCACTTGTGCTGGCCTGATGAAGTTGGGTGAATTTCTCCAATGAAATCCAAACCCCATTATTGAAATGGAGCTTCAACTGAAATTGGCTTCAAGGGTAAAGGGAAAAGTTTCCTTTTGCCTTTAAAGATCCGACATTTATGACAGGAGGTCACTTTCTTGTGGACTTCTGCAAACAAAGTTGGCCAATAGAAACCAACTCTAAGAATTTTATTAGCAGTGGTCTTCCAATTCAAATGTCCACCACAGTCTCCTTCATGGAATTCCTGCAAAGCTTTATCAGCTTCATCTTTCAACAAACAATTTAGCAGAATCCCTCCAACATCTTTCCAATACAGATTGCCATTTAAAATACAATACTTAGAAAGATGGAAAAAACAGTTTGAAATTACCTTGAAATTGGTGCCCAACAAGAGGTCAAAAGAAAGGCTTGTTGAGCAGCCTTAGGAACCTCAAAATTCTTCATGATATCAAAGCCTAAGGGCACATGAGTTGGATGATATAGTGGCAGACAGTTTTAGATTTTTCACTTGTTTGGAAGCTTCATTTTCACACTTCAGTTTTGTGTGTTGGAGGCAGATTTTTACTCCACCTCACAACAGTTAGCATCAGTCTTGTTTGGTCAGTGTTGTATCAGTTTTTAGCATAAGATGGCAACCATGGTAGTGGCAGGTTTGAGGGTATAGAATAGGCTTGCGGGGGCAGGCAACTGGTCTTTGTGGAAGGTTAGGATAGTCTTGATTTTGGAGGAGGGTGAGCTATGGGACATTGTGGAGAATCTCGTAGTACCTCCCACAGATGCTATACTTTTGGTTGATTTCTGGAAGAGGAACATCAGGGCCAAGAGGACTATCCTTGATGCAGTCAAGGACCATGTCATACCTGATGTGTCTAGTTAGGACTTCACATTTCAGATGTGGTAGTCCTTGTGTGGTCTTTACCAGAGCCCTAACCAGAACCGAAAAATGGTGCTCTTGGAGAAGTTAAGGGGCACCAAGATGACGAAAACTGATACAATTACCTCATTCCTCACGAGATTTTCTCATATTCGTGACAAGTTGGTAGCAGTTGGCAAGATAGTAGATCCCTCAGAGTTGGTGAGGACAACCTTAAATGGATTTTCCAAACCTTGGGGGAGTTTTGTACAAGGCATTGTGGCTAGAGAGCATATGCCTAGTTGGGAGAGGCTCTGGGATGGCTTTGCGTAGGAGGAGCTTAGAGTTGGATCTAGATCTTCTAGTCAGTAGCAAGGTGAGGATGGTGATGAGGGTGATCTTGCTCTTTCGGAAAAGGGCAAGAAGAAGACCAAGCAGGGGCCCAAGGGTGGGGCCAAGCAACAACAATAGGGAGGAGGTGAGCAACTGAGGGATCTGAGAAAAGTGAAATTATTTGCTTGTAACTAGATGGGGCACTATGCTGGACAATGTCCCAATGGGAAGAAGAAGAAGTAGGGTGATATTGTTGTGACAATAGAGGAGCAGTTTGTCTCTCAGTTTGAGAGGGAGTGTTCCTTGATAGTTTGTTGTTCGAGAGTTGAGCCGCCATCCGACGTCTGGTACATTGACAATGGAGCATTGAGTCACATGTTAGGTGTGAGAGAGAACTTCACTGATCTCAGAGATCTAGAGATCAGGTTGGAGATAGTGCTAGGAGACAACATGATAGTAAGGGCGACTGGGCGTGGCATAGTTTCCTTTTAGAGGGAGTTGATGTCACCCTTACTGTTCAAGGATGTATTGTATGTCCCGAGGTTGAAGAAGAATCTCATTTCGGTTTCCTCCATCTAGGATAGGGGGTTTGAGGTGTCCTTTAGAGGGATAGAGGTCCTCATTATCCCTAAGGGGTCCAGTGTCACTTTTGGCAGAGTGATTGGGACACAAGAGGGGAACCTGTATAGATTTCTTTTTCATCCTTTGTATGCCTTGATGAGTAGCAACAACAACAGTCAGTTGCGTGAGCTAGATCCCACAACAGAGAAGGGGATTCTAGTTGGATACTCAGAGGTCTCTAAGGCCCACCAGATCTACATTCCAACACCGAGGAGAGTGGTGGTGAGGAGAGATGTTAGACTCGAGGAGGATAGAGCTTTCAGGAGATCTCTCTAGTTGAGAGACAGAGTTTAGGAGGTCCTGTTGACCGCCTATGCAGCACAGGGGTCAACTCATATATTTTGAAGCATTCATCTATGTCGAAGATCATCTTGGTTCTACTTGGTGTCTGATGTTCCAGCATCAAAATTTTGTAAACGAAATTTCCGCTACCCCTGCGTGGGT
>SNQJ01S0026575.1:0-24783 GCA_010110895.2 Picea sitchensis
TTTGGGGGGCATTATGTTACCCATGATTTTGGTCATCATGATGGTGTATTAATGATGGTGTACTCAGGCTCTTCATAAGAACTTTCTCCTTAGAAAAGTTACTTTCATCTCTTCCCAGAAAACTTATTTTTGAAGAGGGTTCGCAGGCTACTAGTATCCCAGGATGCGAGAATGTCTGATTCTCGCAGGCTACCTTAAGCTGGGGTGCGAACTTCTCGCACTGTGTTGAATAGCCAGGGTGCGAACTCTTCCTAAAACATGGAAAAAGATGAATTCTCAATGTTTCTAGAAGGGAATCTTCTAGAAGAATGGGTTGGCATTCGAATGGTTATCCTTGTACTGGATTCCCTGATATTTTGGGATCATTCTTATCCAAGTAAATATCTCATTCTCTCCTATATATTGAGGGAATTCTCATGGAAAAGGCTAAACAAGATTCATTAGAGAATTGGTGAAAGAATTGTATGAAAGACTTAGCTTGAACAGCAGCTTGAAGACTCTAGCAAGTCTATCAAGAGGATTTGATCTTCTTCATGCAAGGATTGAGCAAGTGTGTGTGTTGGAGCCAAGAGTCATCGAAAGGAAGATTGCGACATCAAGGCTATCAGGTTGTAATCTTTACTTTCAATTAATATGATACAGTGGCATGTCTCTTTCCCATAAAGTTATTTCCGCTTTATTGTGTAATTCATTGATCATACACATAAGTTGACAGTTGAATATATTGTGTTATCTTCACTTTGGTTGGTTTGTGTTGCCTTGGTCTTGACTTCATGAGAGCACTGGAACAAAGCGGGAGCAACAAAGACCCTAGGAAGCGATAATAAGGTATGTTATTTACTCCTTCCTCCTAGTTAATTCAATGGTCAAAACTTAGGGAAAAAGTCGTGTCTTGTCTTGTTTTGTTCTAAATCCAGGTGGATCTAGGGAGATTTATTAGTGTCCGCACCTACCGATTAGTCCAATAACAATATCTTGTGCCCACATACCATAATATTGTCCATTTAGAAACTTACATTCTTCCTTTGAACTCATGATCTTGATCTATAATTATAAACCCCAATATAGTCTTCAAGTCAAAACCTAGAGTTATTCTAATAGAGAGATCGAACTCAATATGAGTGTACGCAAGCACCAACCTACAAAAGACTTGCCAACAACATGTTAGGTTTCAAGCCAATAGTTCTAATACCATGCCGAGAACCAAGGAAATAGTAGATCAAGAAGTTATACATTCCAAGAAGAGGTAGTCTCTAAACACAATGTCACAACATTTAAGCACAAGTGAGCATAACTCAACATACAATACGAAACACATAGAACCAAAATACTTGATTGTAAATCAATCCATAGGAGCATATATGTAAACCCCCAAAGTGTAACTAACTCCCTTGATGTGAGGAAGACATGGTCAAATTTGATTGGCTAAGGCACACCCCAAACTCCTTAAATTTTGCCTTGACATGCACTCGAGTAGATTGTCAAAGTCAACTCGTCTAACCAATTGAATGCTCAATCCTCTGAGTCGACTATCAATCGTTAACTCACTGCCTCCACAAGATTCACACATGTGGTCAACCTATTGTTCCAGTAATTTTGCTTTGTATTTGCTTTGAACCCTTAAGTGAAAATTGTTGCTAATTTGAAATTAACCAAAACAAAACCATGGAATTGAATTGAAAACATAAATTTGAGGTTTTATGTAGGATTTTTGAACCGGAGGGATGTTCTTACATCACTTATATACATAGAATCTAATGCTTATTAAATATGTTGTGGTTAGGTAAACAATAGAAATGGAATTAAATATGTTGTGGTTAGGTAATCAATAGAAATGGAATTGGCCTCCAACATTTTTATTGCAAAGATGATTCTCTGGTTTTGGGAAAGAAATTATATGTTATAACCACCATTTGAATTTAGGTTAGAACTAAGAATCTTCCACTATGATAAGCCATTGATCGTCTTGTTGTCTTGCCGCGGAATTCTTCAAAGTAATAATAGATAAGGTGGTCTTTCTTTAAAGACTAAAAACTTCAAGATCAAGGGTTTAGCGTTCTATTAATAGGAAATAATATTTTTGGTTTTAAGAAGTGATCATGGATAATATAAGGAACAAGAGACCCGTCTCATCCTTTCTAATGTAGAAATAGAATAATTCAAAAGGTGTTGAATAAGGATAATTTAATTTAAGTTAGACGCCCTAGTTTAAACTAAGAAGATGTGCTTAAAGAGCCTTTCCATTAAATATGGATCAATGAACTATCAACATCATTGTTAGAAATAAATATGGAGAAGATCTATAAAACTCTGGATTGGATTTTTTGATAATTTATATTTAAAGATTACCATTTATTTTTGAGTTTTTAGTGTATTGTGAGTAAAGAGGTTGGTTGTACTTGTCAGTGTACCTACTAGATTTTTTTGTATTTTTTTTTAAATGTCAAACATCAGTGTGTACTCTCACCTTTCTCTTACAAAAAAGAAGTGAAGTGCTCTACAACCTTGATACACATTAATTTCACTAAATTTATTATGAAAATAAAAAAGTATATGGTTTTTTAAATGTATATTAAAAATGAAAACCCACTTATTATTTATCTTAATAGCTATAGTTAAACAACAATTATATCCATTTTTACTTTCAATTTCTCAACTTTGAAACAAGGAAAAAAGTATAACCCCAATTTCTCAGGAAAAAAAACATAAACCCCAATTCTAGAAGTAAAAAAAAATGAAAATCTTTTTCTACATCTTTATTTAAATTTAAAATTTAAAATTAAAATTAAATTATATAATCTATTTAAAATTAAAATTAAAATTATTAAATTTACACACTGAATTGCTGAAATGCCAAAATTAAAAAGTATTTAATTCATTTCTCATATATTTAAATCTAATTTTAAAATAAGTATATATAATTCAAGTGAATTGTTGAAATGCCAAAATTGAAAATTATTTAATTCATCTCTCATATGTTTAAATCTAATTTTAAAATAAATATATATAATTCAAGTGATTATAATGGCTGAGCTACCAACAGTGCCAGCACATATTTTTAAAAGGGTTAGATAACTATTGATTTGACAAATACCCAAGAGCCCCAGCATAGATTTTTAAAAGGGTTAAATAACTATTGATTTGAGAAATACCCATGAGCAATTTTGTCAAGTAATAACGTGAACATAAAAAAACTTAAAGCAACAAATGAACAAAAACTTATCCAACAAATAAATCTTTTGGATAGGGATAAGTTTTTTCAAGGGCATCCACTAGTCAGACTGTGTGAACATAAAAAAAACTTAAAGCAACAAATGAACAAAAACTTACTACAACAAATAAATCTTTTGGATAGGGATAAGTTTTTTCAAGGACATCCACTAGTCAGACTGTGTTAACATAAAAAACTTAAAACAGCAAGTGAACAAAAACTTACTACAACAAATAAATCTAACTAATAAATCTTTTGGACAGGGATAAGTTTTTTCAAGGACATCCACTAGTCAGATTGTGTTGCTTCTTAACATCCCACCATGTTAGCCACATTTATGAAACATAGGATCATTAGATTCCATAACGATCTCAATAGATCCCTGGTTGAAAACATGTCTTAGCCACATTTATGAAACATAGGATCATTAGATTCCATAACGATCTCAATAGATCCCTGGTTGAAAACATGTCTGCCTTCAACATAAAGACATAACAGTCATCATGCTATTTAAACAAAGAAAGGAATGAAAATTGTGACTAAAACCACAAAACATTAAATTTTATTGGAAGAATGTTCTCTACCAAACCACACAACATTAAATTTTATTGGAAGAATGTTCTCTACCTGGAAGTTCTTGGAAGAGCATCTTCATCCAGATAGATACCTTGAACTCATCCCTTCCAACTTTTACTTTCCATAATCCTATACAATGGAGAGTTTAATTTCCATTCGGGCGATTGAACTTGTTTGTATTCTTGCCACCACCTCATGAAGCTGCTTCTTTCCAAGAAAACATATGAAGAAATGTTGCGATCCTTGATTATCTGTGTCACATAATTTTCAAAATTTTGAAGACTCTTTTTCTTTTGATGTAGGCCTTGTTTGAGGTCTTTCAAAGCTTCCTCTACATGTGCCCAAAAGCATGAGTCCGGAATGAGGAACGGTAGCTTTGTGCGTACCATCTTACCCCTTGCTTTGCGAGTTTTTTCTTTCTCCTCCAACCATTTCTGAAGAACTTTATGACGCTTGGGTCTTCCATCCAAAAAATAGTTACCCTTCCCCTCAGACTTACGATAATAATACGCAATATCCAGAGGCTCTACAAGTTGGCTATATGTCATGCCAGCATTTACCCACTTATTTTGGGATTGGAAATCACTTGGCAACGCATGACTTTCCCACATTTCAATAATTTCATCCCAGAACTCCCCGAGCTTTAACCTACGCCCATTAGCATCGATATCCTTCATGGTATATTGGTTCTTGAAGGAATCATAATATCCTCCAATGTCATCCTTCTCGCAACACTCTTTATACCATTCAAGCTCAACCCTTGTACAATTCTTTTTGCTTAATTTAACAGCTAGATTGGAAGCATCTATTCTATGTTTGTTTTCAGTTCTTCCCAGGCTTAGTAAAGCTAGCTTTGCTTGATCATTCTGTTGTCATCACCAATTCGAGAACACATTTCAAACATCAATTAGTGTACCTAAACAAAGAAAATAACATTAAATGTAAATAAAAACAATTCCACATTAAAATTTAATATCAAAAACTAGATGATAAGAAAATAGCATCAATATTATACATAAACTTCTAGATCAGCTGAGAGGGATAGCCCAGTACTCTTATCAACTACTCAAAGACAATAAATAACAAGTTCCTCATTGATTTTTATACACACTGTTCATTTTAGAAAAGCTCAAGAGGTCAGATTGGAAAAATACCTTCTAGACCAGCAGAGAGGATAGCCCAGTACTCTTATCAACTATTCAAAGACAATAAATAACAAGTTCCTCATTGATTTTTATACACACTCATTGATTTTTATACACTGTTCATTTTAGAAAAGTTCAAGAGATCAGATTGGAAAAATAACTTCTAGACCAGCTGAGAGGATAACCCAGTACTCTTATCAACTACTCAAAGACAATAAATAACAAGTTCCTCATTGATTTGTATATACATTCATTGATTTTTATATACATTGTTCATTTTAGAAAAGCTAATTCAGAAAAATAACATTTCCAGGTGCTATACATCAGAGGTGTAACAGATGTTTTTGTCTGTCTTAATATGTAATAATATTAATAATAATAATAATCTAATTTTAAGGTCATCCCCAAACCAAGCTGGTGTATGAAACCCTTTATATATACATCAAATTGATGTATGCTGGTGCATCATACTTTGAAAAAAACATATTAATGATATAAAAACTAACTGCACAACATAAGCATAAGATATTTTTTTTAATTTTAAAAAGGAATTCAGTATTACCTGAACTCCAACACCAATAGCTTCCAGCTGCAATGAGATTCCCATCTCGTAAGAGGATTCTGAATTGAAATTCACGATTCTTTTCCCTCTTATGGATTTTTGTATGACATTCTCCAAAACAGAACCATACCTTATGTGCTCTAAAAAGCAGTCCTGTATAATGTCACCAGAAGATGTTTCTTGGTTTTGCATTGTCCAATGAAGCATCTTCAAAACTGTCTTAGGGTTTTCAATGCAGGTGGCACCATTGCTTGAGCAAAACATGTAAGTGCCAAAAGGCATGTATGGGCTTCTTTTGCAGGTCCCATCTGATTCCCTTAGAGAACCAAGGACATTATTAAGAAGAGTCCTACAAGCATCTTGAATAAAAGCATAAGGTATCTTTATGCCCTGCCAGTATGGAAAAATAGCAGTCAAGGGCTCAGCAATTGACTCGAACGGTGCAAGGAGCATTCGCGGAACAATATCATGCTGGGAAACCACGTGACAGAAGTTGCCTCTCCAATTCTCGCGGCCAACTGCTTGAACAAGTCTTTCATCTCCCACTAAAGGGCAACCAAATGTGATACAAAACGGACAGCTTTGCTTTAATGTGATACAAAAAGGAGAGCTTTGTTTCAGTCTCTTTTCCAGTACCCATAGTGTAACCAAGGTTGCAACTGCGCCTCCTAAGGAATGGCCCACAAATATAATGGGTTTGAGTTTCTTTTGTTTCGAGTTCATATATATCTGCAACTGATTGATCATGCAATACCAAAAAAAACCATTAATTTTAGTTTTAAATTTTAAACCCTCCTTTTATGGTTTGACTAAGGTCACTTTGTCTTAAGTTGTAGTAGATAAATGAATTTACCTTTGTTTTGAAATCTGTATTCTCCATAATATGGAGGAATATCTTAAGAGCTCCCTGATGGACAAGGGCTAGTTGATCATCATTACCTTTGAGGCAACCAGAGAAGACCTCGTTTCCAGTTTGGATATTTCCGTCTCCATATTCGCTCTTGTGGGCAACAAAATCTTCTATTCTATGAAATGAAGGGAAAGTAACATATGCAACATCTTCATACTCATTCAGAGTAAAACTCTCTGCGCTGCTTGCACGAAGAGACTCTTTCCAAGCCTCGGGCAGCAGAAACGTACAGGAAACAAGAAAAGTTGCAATCTCCTCACCAACAGTGAACCTGCATCAACATTTCTGCAAATCAGCACCATATGGGCACCCAAGAATGGAGCCCTTTCAATTTAGAGTTGAGTATAATCAATATGTAGATTTTGCAAAGTTTTGTAAGTGAAAATGTATGGGCATTGGACAACTGAGCTCTGAATCCTTCTCAATGATTTCTTAAACTGCTCAGCTCAGTCCAAACGGACAGTGATCCTACAATCTTTTCAAAGTTCAAGGAAAAAAATTTGAGTAAATGATGCACTCCATGTCTAACAGTTACTGATGTTATGGCTGAGAAGGTCTGCATCAGCATCTTGAATAAAACCCTACAAAACTCACACCCAAAATAAAGCTTAAAGAAAATTTTCCCAAAATTGTTGTTGTTTTTGTCCCAGCATAAACCCATCAAACCGCAAAGAACAGCTATGTTTCAATCACTACAAAAATCCAAAATTTCTCCCAAACCCATCTTAAACGAAGTACAAAAATTCAAGCAAATAATTTCCTACTAAAACTCAATTCTTCACCTACCAATCCATTTAAAATTGATACAAATGCTTTCAAACTTGAACACAGGGAGGCCTTTATCAAAATGTAGAGAAAACGGCCATATCCTGCAAAAAGAATATGATGCACATCCTTACAGTGGAGGAGAGAAGCTTACGGCCATGATCTGCTATTGCTGCTTGTTTTGCTTCATAAAAGTAATAGTGTTGGATTTATATTGATAAAATTTCATGATTCAGCACGATACGTTTCTGACATCATATAAAAAAAGGACAGAACACGCCGTGGAAAATCGAAGGGAAGAAGATTTTCGAGACATTGAATGTGTACACGTGTCAGCTTCCAGGAAAAAGTGAAGAAGACTTCGAAACATTGAATCATGTACAGACACTTTTATGGGCGAAACTATGGGCGAAAAAATGGGTCTAGAGGCATTATATGCGAAAAAATGGGTTAAGACTGTTGTATGGGTTAAAAAGTGGTTACTTTATGTGAGTTGGAGATTGAACTTTAAAAAATAGTAAATTATCATGTAAATTTAGCATGGTAAAAGAAATATTATGTATGTAAAGATTTAGTTTAAATTTTTTATATTTTTATTTTTTTGGGTTATGTTTTTCTAATGAGTTTTGGTTAAAATTTTGTTAGAAATTTTAAAAGATAATCGAAATTACAGATTTTAATGGTTGAGATTATATATTTTCAATATTTTGGGGTTTTTGAGGGTGCTGAATTAATTTATGCACTCAAAAATGTTATATGAAGAATGTAAAATTATATTAAAAAACAAAATAGTTGAAAGAAAAAAACTAAAAATAAGTAAGAAACAAAGAAAGAAATTATAATGATTAGTTAAAAAATATAAAAATGGTTAGTTATTTGATATAATATAAAAAAAGTAAAGATTTGTAGTAAGCAATGCAAGAAGAAATTCAGGTGGCCGCAACTAAAAGTAGCTGAAGTTGAATCTTTAAGGGAGAATTTTGAGCACCTTCAAGAAGAAGAAGAAATTATTTTAACATCTACGAGGAGAGACCGCCTCACACACTGCGTTTCAACCATTTTCATGTTCAACTTGATGATGAGCCCCCTCAATTTCTCCAATCTCCTCTCGCTGAATAAACTTTCCCAAGAGCTAGTTGTCAAAATACTTTCATAGTTGTCCCTACTGTCTTTGAAGGCTTCACACTCTAAAATGAAATGTTTTTTTGTTTCTACTTTTCCAGAGGTGCAAAACATACACACCCTTTCTTCCCAAGATTCCTTTGGTCTTTTCCAACACCCAGTTTCACAACGGAGTTGATGGGAATTGGTTCTTAATTTAGCAATAAGCATTTTGGTTCTCCAAGACATATTGGCCCCGATGTACGCTTTTTTATGATGATTGTAAGTGGAGTTAAACTCTTTAATATAATACTTTTTCTTTCTCCCTAGCCCTTTCTCCCAAGTTCGCTTGTGGAACCTATCAATAACAAAAGTCTTTATCTCTTTAGTGTTTGTAGGGCACCTGTTCAAGTGAATATCTTATTTACTAAGTCATTTACTATTTTGTCACATCCGCATCTTCTTTCTTTTGCACAATATGTCATTGAAAATGACCTTAGGCCAACGACAGTGTTCCATTTGTTCAATTTTGTTTAGATATCTTATGAGTCACACCATAGCAATTGCTTCAATAGGAACAGCCTCCATTTCACTCAACATGATATCATAAGACACTGAACTTTTAATTTTAAACTTGTTAGAGAAATGCATGTACTTACAGATGAATCATCGTGATTGCGTCCACCCTCTCGCCAAACACGCCAACATTCATCCTCTCATCACTCTCACAAATAATTGCTCCTCACGATGTGCTCATTCCGTCATACTTTACTTGCTCTCGTGGATTTTAAACATATTTATATAGTTTTTATGTACTGATAAATATTAATGTAGCTATTGAATGGCAATGGTAATGACAGTTTAGAATGCCGTCCTAAGAGAGAACAAGGACTTATTTCCGGACTATTTGCCACCAATTAGATCTCACCCATTTTCTTGCTCACGTGATGCGACTATTGCACACTTTAGGCTACAACATATCATCCTTTTTATCATTGACAATATGTGAATTCCATTATATCACAACAATAATGTGTGATAATGACAAAGACCAAAGACTGTTATGTATGCTAATTATAATTATGCATATTTGCTCTTTATTTGTTAATATAAACTTCCAGTTTGTAAGATACAAGGAAAAAGATTGGAAGGAGTCATGGAACATGTTAAGTCGTTATTATTATGATGATGGTGTTTTCACATAGGCTTTACTTATTGCTTATCATATTAAAGAGGGAGATGTATTTTTTAATTGAAACATGGTTATAGGTATTGTGGGGATGGGGGATTGCACATGGCTGGGAGTTTATAGGTATTACAGAGGTGTTACACGTGTATCTTCATCCTTTGTTTAGATCGCTCAAATCCTTAGTATGGTCAATGAGATAAAGAACCAACCAAATCCTTTATGTCATATGCCTTTGTATGTATTAGTTGTTTTAAGCCCCATTTTTTTATCTTTATTTATGTATGTGGGGTTTTATCTTTAATTTTGTATGGTTTACGTTGTGTCTATGCATTGGTACAATCCTATAGCTTGATCCCATATTTAAGAGCAGATGTGTTCCCTAGTTCAAGGGGTCTCTTGCAACCTTGAATGCATTCGTACAATCCCATAGCTTGATCTCATATTTAAGAGCAGAGTTGTACGCTACTTCAAGAGGTCTCCTACAACCCCATATTTTTCATTATCTAGAGATCTTTTTGAGTTGGTATTTCCAATGGGAGAATTGGGCTACAAGGATTACTTAATTTATTAAGTAACAAATAAAATCGAAAAAGGGTGAAAAATATTAAGCAAGTGAACAATTCCCCATTCTATCTCATGCTAAAGAAAGTAAAGTAGCCAACATACATTCTCATATCAAAAGCATACTTAAGACATAGTAAAGAATTTGAAAAATTATACTATAAGTGGAAACAAGAGACTTACAAACAACACCTTAAGATAATTGAAGAAGATGGGCTCCAAAGTTACCTCAAGGGAGGGTCCTCCTCCTCCTTGTATGCTCCACTCTAAGCTCATAGTGGTAGAATATGTATCCTTAAATGGTAGAAAGATCTAAATGAAGGGTGCTTTGGTATTTCTAGAGAGATTATGGTAGCATAACCTTGCATTGTGTGGATATATTGATGAGTGACCTCAATAGCTTTATTTATAGTAGAATAGGTGGACCTTTTCTAGATCTAGCTTCAATGTGAATGATCCCATTGTATTAATGAAGTAGTGGGATAAGAATAATTATAGAAAACTAGATCAAGGACTATTTTTAGAAATTATGAATCGGTAAGATCTACTTTAGACCATTGTAGATCATTTTTGGAAGGCACACAACACTAATAAGTCGAAAATGATAAATATTTTTCTTTTTTAGGGCTAGCACATGTGTTTTTAAGAAATAAGAGTGTGTCGCATGAGAAAATATCATGTGCTATCTTTTTGGTCAAAACTAGATGTTTGACTAGAGTTGTGTGGACAATTTGAGGTCATGTGAGTATGTAAATGATGGCTAAAAGCTTCCAAAGTGATGTTTAGGGATGAAATTACTTTTGATCAAGTAGGTGAGCACAATTAGGTTGATATAGTTTCCCCTTAATGTGTGAGGTAAGAAACACATCATATGGTTGAAATACATCACAAGTTTATTTCTATGATATATTGGTAACACAACCCCTAAAGCAAATAGGGAGAGAAATCAAAGAGGAAGGACGACCCCTGAAGTAGTCTCTAGAGACCCACTTGTAAAGAACCAACCAATAGGGTAAGGTGTATAAAATCTCAATATCAACGAGGTGGGCATCCCCATGCTCTTGTAACTATCTCAATATAAGATGGGATCATGGCATCATGGGGCCAGATCTATGTACGTAAAATGGACATAGTATAGTACATCATAAAATAGGGTTAAGAGGAACCCAATCCAAGTACAAAAAATGTGGTCAATATCCAATCTAATCTAAGAATAGATGAAAGAACAATATCCCCCAGAAAGGTGCCAAATCACAACAACTAAAGCCATGTTGAACATCGAAGGGGCTCAATATCTAGAAAGAACAATTGGGAAGAAATATCATCGTAGGTGTCTCACATCAAAATAAATAGAGATCAACAGATCAAGAGAAATGCAACTTAAGCTAGATCACTATCGTGAACACAGCCTTGACAAAATAGGTAGCCATGGAATAGGAAGCTCCCAAATAGACTCAAAAACTAGGTGAAAAGATCCAAGGGTGTTCGAGTCTTTGACCAATTGAAACATTGGAACCAACCAAAATGTATGATTCTTCACAATGTGATAATGAGTCGAGATCGAGCACATGAGAGCCAACTAAGTTAATGGGTAATGTGGATTCCTCTTGTTTAGTCCAAGGTCACCCATTAATAAGGTAAATGGGAGCAAGATACATATTGCCTCTAGACCAAACCCCTAGAATATGAGTGTTAAAGTCAATAGGGGAAGATTCACTAAAAACAAAATATGGGGGAACGTTTGTATTCCATCATGAGAGTTGATACAAGTATCATGAATAAGAGTGACTATGACTGAGACAATAATGGACAAGGAAGGAAAAGAGTAATGGACTCAAGACTTCCTTTGTTCATAGCATGGTGGCAAGGTTGACTTGGTAGCACAGGAGTAAGTCCAAGAATATTAAACCATGATTAGGGATACAATTGATGAACACAATTTTGGATCATAGAAATGTATGATGACCAAGATTATGAAATTGAATGAGTAAGACTCAATGGGATCATCAACTGAAACAATAGCATGGGGAGAGTGAAACATGGGGATTCCAAGGGTGAATGTTTTTTGAGTATGTGTTATATTCTTTGCACGACCAACCCCATGCATCGGTTCGAGGGTGGAGCCCCAAAAAACAATATTGGGTGGTTTATTGCGTCCATTTTTAGCAATTTTCGCTTATGGCAGTTTTTAGGGACATGGGAGAATCTATGGATTAGCCCATGGTTTTCTAGTTCTAGTTAAGGAATTAGGGTTGTAGTCTAATCTGGGTCAATGGATTAGGGGTTTTGGATGCCGCGGGATCCTATATATAATTTATTGTAAACAATGAAGTTGAGTGATGATGAATAAGAATTAGAGGTGCAACTCTAAACAGGTTGTTAGTTTTCCCGGTTTGGGTTTCCAGGGTAAATATCTGTGTATATGTGTGATTTTCGTTGTTTTTTTTTTTTAAGAATTTGTGACTGTGTGTGCATTGCATTACTATAAAAGGTTTAAAACTTACATTTGGTATGAGAGCAATTATTATCTTCAAGGGGATACCTTTATGGCTAAGGGTTTGGCTCTAGTCTGTGATAAACATTGTTACAGTGGGAGCTCTGCAGTATTGATTCTTGTGGTGAAAATATATGGCGAGCAGTTCAAAAATATAGATCGAAAAAATTAATGGGAAAAGTTTTGAGTTGTGGAATCTCAAGATGGAATATATTTTGGTAGACAAAAATCAATGGATCATTGTGGATCCAGGCACTACACCTATGAAAATGTCAACAAAAGACTGGAAAAAATTGGATCGAAAGGAAAGGAGCACAACCTGGTTTTGTCTCTCGGATTCAGTATTATTGAATGTGTTAGGGGAAGTTACAGCCAAGACATTGTGGGATAAGTTATGGGATTTTTATCAGTCTAAGTCCTTGGTAAAAAATTTGTTCCTGCGGAAGAAGCTATACAACCTAAAGATGAAAGATGTAGACTCAGTGACAGAGCATTTGAATGCCTTCAATACTGTAGTAAGTCAATTATTGTCTATTGATATTAGTATTTCTAATGAAGAAAAGTGTATTGGTTTATTATTCTCCTTACTAGACCCATGAGATAGTTAGGTTCTAGCCATAGGCAGTAATGAAACTAATTTAAGCTTCGATGATGTGATATCATCCTTGTTGTTGGAGGAGATGAGACAGAAAAACATGGAAGGACATGTTACCCTCCCATCCTAGGGGTAACTAACGAGATTATGTTTCGAGGCCCGTAGGTAGAAGACATAGAGTGTCGAGAGCTGGATGCATAGCACAGCACATAGATACCCTCTTCTTCACCACATTGTAACATCATCATTGGAAGCATGGCAGTGTCCACTACACCAACTTGGCTCCCAGAAGACAACATGTCTTTCTTCATGAGGTAACAAGTCCAGTCTCATGGTAAGTGTCACTTTAATATTTGAAGCATTTGAGCATGTTGCAAAGAGTCTTTACTTGATTATAGAACGTTTTCTTGGAAATTATACCTTTTGACTAATTGCAACTTGGTGTTTGGCATGGTATCCTGGTAAGTTGGTCATCCTTGGGGAAAGGGTTACTATTGGGGGGTTTCCTTGAAGGGTCATTGTACCATTTCCACTCATATTTACCACTTTCCACACTTATTCCCCTTTATTTCTTCATCTTTTGGGTCTTCAAGTGCATTGACCCCAAGAAGGGTTTGTGCCTCATTTCATAGGAAGAAGGGGATGAAATCTCATAGGTGTTGTATCTGACATCATACATAAAGTCTTGAGAGCCATGAAACACTTCTCTAAATGAATAAAGGACTTTTAAATAAAAATGAATAAGGAAAAAGTGTCTTGGTTGATGGGGGAGTGCATTGCAGTGATCTTTTATTTCTAGTGCACATAGCACCCAATGTGTTCTAACTTCAAGTGGCATTGTCGTGCTCTTTTATTTCCATTGCACATAGCACTCAACGTTCAAACTTAGTAAAAAGGAAAATAAAGGGCTTGGAAAAAAGTTGCATTGCAAACAAAGGGAAACTCAAGGATGTAACACACCCTCCACAAAGGAACCCATAAATGAGACAATATGAACCCTTGATATATCAAGAGTCCCATGCCCAAGATTCTTTCCCCAGTCCACCTCATACTCATTACATGATCTAGATAGGGTCTTCTTGGGAAACATTCATTGACTCATGGATTGGCCTACCCAATAGGGCACCATGACACCCCTCCTATAGTTAAATTTGGAAAAGTTTATAAGGTCTTCAAGCATTTGTTTAATTTGAAAAGGGAGGATTTGATGCACTTGTTTAGGTGGTTCTTTTATTAAATGTGACTTACTTGGCATGATTCATATGACTTTTGGACACTTGGAGGGTGTACTTGTTTGTATTTGAAGGAACTTTCCCAATGGAGGATGATGGACCACACATGACATCACATATATGCTTGGACATAGCCTTTGGAGGCTTAGGACGTCACCCTTCAGCCCTTGAAGACATCTTGGAGACTAGGGTTTGATGGATGATGGTTTGGTGGTTTGACAGGAGAAGACACATGGCATGGAACTTTGGCACATGAGAGAATGACACATAGCCTTTGGAGGCCCAACGTTCTCTTCTTGAGGCTTGACAACTCACTTTTAAACCCTATGTCACTCTTCTAGGTCATGGCATCACCATTTTTAGGGTTTTATTTCATGTATTTTTCATTTTTACATATTGTAAAGGAAAATGAAGGGGGTCAACCCTCTTATAATTTGTTGTTGACAATTTTAAGTGGAAAAATTGGTTTAGATGGCCTCATATAAGTAGAGGACCATCTCATTTTCATTTATCATCATTCATTCCTCACCATTTTCAATAATAAGTCTACAATTTTCTCCCTACTTGGTTATCTTTCTCTTCTACACTTATGTGACTTGCTTGGAGGATCAACTTGTGGATTTTTTTGCTGATTTTTGGATGAAATTTTTGTAATTGGGGTTTTATCTCATGCTATCTTGGTGAAGTAAAATTTCTGCAATTTTATCTTTGTGCTATAAATGCTTCATGGTAATTTCTCTTTTTCATGCTTGACATCTTGCTTGGTGAAACCCTAAGAGAGGAGCATAAGTGATTCCTCCTCTCACAAGGTTAATTTTGTCCAAAATTTGTGAATGAATCCTTGCTAGGGTTAGACTCCTAAATCTCTAAAGTTCTATCACTTTAATATTTTGGCCCTAGACATTTGATTTCTTGACTTATTTGAAGTTTTAAGAAGGGAGAAAAGGTTGTTGGAGCCCAAAAGTGCTTTCACTTTAGCAATCATTCTCTTTAAGACTTAAACCCTAAGGCCCTAATGTTAGCACCTTAGAGTTTAATCTCTACCTCTTTGTCTTTGCTATTTCAATCTTCAAGCATTATTATATTATTGTTATAAATACTCCATAGCCCTCAAAGGCACTGATTTTATAGCTCTCTTATGGTGAAATTGATCAAAAAACACTCTTTATTTCTCTCAAGCTTTCTACTAATTTTCTAACACTAACACTCACTAACTCACTAATAAACTTGTTGTTGTTGCAAAAGTTTGCTACATCCATCTTAATACACTTTTATCTGCTAAATAAACCCTTGAAAAGGTGTTTTAACTTACTCAAAATTTCTCTTAAGCAATTGGATAATGTTCTATGTGATGTGTGCTTAATTTTCTTGGTTAATAGTTTAGATTCTAAGATCTTTTTATTGTTGTTTTTACAAATTCATATTATTGTTATAAGACTATTATACTGCTGCAAATGTGTACTAGCCATTGTAATTTTCATTGTCTAGTGTCTCTTGAGGTATTAATTGCATGTTTGTACTTGGAAATCATCACATATATGTTATAAATTGTTCTTGTTCTGGGAAGGTACTCAAACATCCTTATACATCTTAGTTTCCCTTGACCTAGACTAATATTTAGGTGATCAAGAGAGGGGGAAGTAGGCTCGGATACTTTACTTTCTACTTTGGTCCCTTGAGGTCATCAGGGAAGCCTCCCCTGTGGTGGATATCCTCCATCACTAAAACAAGGGAATTTATTACTAAGGTGACAGTGGTAGGATTTTCCATAGTTACGCAGATTTGGGGGACTTGTGTTGGGATTTGCACAAGTACAAATCTTATGATAACATGACAAAGCACATATTCCTTATTTTCAAGAGGACACTCCCATGAAATAAATAGAAATAATTCCTCAAGTGAGAGATATAAATCTACCGGAAAATTTGTAAAGGTATGTTGGAGATGTTGAAAAGAAGGGCATTACAAGAAACAATTTAGATCCAAAAGTGTTGAGAGAGGGAAGGGATATAATTATGCTCCTTCTACAAAAGAAAAAACCTCCACAAATGAATGAGGGGATGTGTACTTGGCTTCTTCAAGCACACACACAGATCATGAGGCATGTTTGGTTGACTCAAGTGCATCCTTTCATATGACTCCTCACAAGGAGTGGTTTTGCGAATATGAAAGGTATGATGGGGGTGATGTTTTTCTAAGAGATGACTCAATAGCCAAAATCATAGGATGAGGAAAATTCAAGTTGAAGCTCATGAATGGTAGGATCGGAACACTCCCTATTGTTCTGCACATCCTAGGATTGGCTAGGAATTTGATTTTTGTAAGCAATATCGACAATGCAAGTGTAAAAATAGTGTTTGAAAAGGAAACATGCAAGATGGTTCATGGGGAAATGGTGTTGTTGAAGGGATCCCAGATTGGAACTCAATATAAGTTATTTGGAAGAACTATTAGTGATGGGTGCAATAGTTCCATTGTTTTTTAGGTTGAAGTTGAAGAAGGAAAAACTCCTACAATATCTAGAGACAAGACTATGTGGTGGCATCAAAGACCGGTACATACCAAAGAGAAGGGCCTCTGAGTACTACACAGTAAGGGTATGGTTAAAGGTATGTCCAATTTCTCTATGGATTTTGATTTCTGTGAACATTTCTTATATGGGAAGCATAATCGGGTAAGATTCCCCTCTGGTGTTATGAGGGCAGGGGGAGTATTATTGTTGGTGCACAGTGATGTGTTTGGATCTATGCTAGTTCCATCTCTGGGTAAATATGTGTACTACATCTCATTCAAAGATGAATTCTCGAGGAATACATGGATTTATTTCCTCGTGAAAAAATCTGAAGTCTTTGAAAAATTTAAAGAATTTAAGGCTCTTGTGGAAAATCAGATAGAGAAGAAAATTAAGGTGTTGAGGATGGATAATGGTGGAAAATTCTGCAGGAATGAATTCAAGAAATTCTATTAAAAGTGTGGTATAGAAAATAAGAAGACTACTCCATACACACCTCGGTAGAATGGAGTTTCAAAAAGTATTAACAAGACGTTGATGAAAAAAACAAGGAGTATGCTTAGCGGTGTCGGATTAGAACAAGAATGTTAGGCAGAGACAGTGGGTACTTCATGTTACATATTCAATCAATCACCCTCATCAGTGTCGGATGACAAGACTCCACATGAAGTATGAACTGGTAAGAAACCCTCTCTTACACATCTTAGGTTATTTTGTTGTGATGCCTATGTACACGTTCCAAAGTAAAATAGAAGTAAGCAAGACAAAAGGTTAAAAGGTGTATTTTTATTGGATATAAAGATGGTTTGAAAGGTTATAATATTTGGAACCCACAAACTAAGAAGGTAGTGTGTAGCCAAGATGTCGTATTTAGAGAAATCAAATATTTTGTCAAACGGGAAGTCTTACCAAGGGAGGAGAACCAGAGAAAATAGAGTTTGAATTGAAGGATAATGAATCAGAATCTACAAAAGAATAGAAATCAAAAGAATAAGAGACTCATACTCTAGTATTGAGGATATGAGTTCATGAATGAAGGAAACTAGAAAGGTATACTCCAGGTGATTTCCATTCAAATTTTTCTTTGTGTATCACTGATGATGATCCTAGCACTGTTAGGGAGGCAATGGATTTAGAGGATGGAAAACTTTGTAAAAAGGCCATGGTTGAAGAAATGGTAGCCTTGGACAAGAATGAGGCTTGGGATCTAGTGGAGTTGTATATTGGAAGAAATTTCATTGGAAGCAAATGGGTATTTAAGAAGAAGTTGAATGCAAAATTCAAAGTGGAGAAATACAAAGCTCGGTTAGTAGCAAAAGGTTATTCCCGCGTAAAGGGAATTGACTTAGGTGAAATTTTTTCTCCTGTTGTCAAGTTAACTTATATTAGATTTATTTTATTTGTTGTTGTTGCTCTTGATTTTGAAGTAGAACATATGGATGTGGAGACAAAATTCCTACATGGGGATCTGGAAGAAGAAATATACATGAAGCAGCTAAAAGGCAGTGAAGGGAAAGAAAGAGTTGGTATGTAGGCTGGAAAACTCCATATGTGGGTTAAAGAAATCACCAAAGATGTGGTATCAAAATTTGGATATTTATAAGTTGGGACTTGGCTTCACAAGGAGAAAATTCGATCACTATGTGTATTTCAAATTAGTCAATGATCATCTTATTTATTTGGTATTGTATGTAGATGATATGTTTTTGATAGGAAACAACAAGGAAATTATCCAGGATGTGAAGACTCGGTTGTCCTCTAAATTTGACATGAAGGATCTTGATGCTGCAAATTTCATTTTGGGGAAGGAAATTAAAAGAAATCGGGAAAACATGAAACTCTAGTTAAATCAAAGGAAATATGTCGAGACAATATTGTATAGGTTTAATATGTAGGAATGTAGACTGGTCAGGGTTCCTATTCCTCTAGGTGTAAAGTCGTGTGCAGATCAATGTCCCAGGACATGGGAAGAGGAAGAGGACATGTCCCATGTTCCATATGATATTGCAATTGGAAGTTTGATGTATGAAATGGCTCATAATAGACTGGACATTGCACATGCAATGGGAGTTGTGAGCAAGTATATGTAAAAACTAGGGAAGGAGCATTGGACAAGAGTAAAGGGGGTTTTCAGGTATTTGTGTGGCACTACTAGTTATGGATTGCATTACCAAGGAAGACTAGGATTAGACAAAGTGTTGGACATACATGTCTTTGTTGATGTGGACTAGGATGGAGATCTTGATCACAAAATATCTACAAGTGGGTATGTGTTTAACCTATTTGGAGGAGAAATCAATTGGATGAGCAAAAGACAGTCTATAGTGGCACTCTCAACTACAAAAGTTGAATACATGGTGGTGCTGGGATTCATTTTGATGCATTTTTCATTGTCGGGAATGCCCTTTTTACCCTGTTTACTCCCTCATTTTACCTTCTTACTATTCCTTTTACCATATTTACTCATGTTTACGAAGGAAAACATTACAACAAGTTCACAAGGTATTAAACTGTCAATTCTCCATGATTTTCCTTATTTTTTATAAATTAATAGAGTTAGAATTGGTTTTGCTAACAACGGCTATAACAGTTCCAGATCATGTAACCCTTGTACAGATCTAGTAACTAGATCATCAATTGGAATACTAGCTCTTCTCCAAGAGAAAATCTTCCATATGGGTTTTGTGTCTAGATGTCGCGAGATAGTTTCATGTTGATCAAATCAACTCCAAGATTAATGAAGGTAGTTCTATCTTTTAGTCAAACTTCCAATCAACTGTATTAATAAATGAAGTGTCCAACAAAGGTCGATTTCACTGCCAACAGGAAGAGGATATTTTCATGCATTTTATGTCATGAAAATATCACGTAATAAGATATACATTTTATTCTTCACCAACGAAAAGTTAAACTTATACCATGGCGTTTATATTAGATCTTGTATTTTCCATTAATTGGTTGCATTAGTTCTATCGACCCGTGAAACAGGGGAATTGGTTGTGGTTTCTAAAACATCCTCATGTGCTTTAAATATGTAACATGTATATAGAGTAGGGATTCAATGGTTTTATGCAAAGAGGATCAAACTTATGAACATAGCAATTGTACACCTATGAACCTGGTTTCTATAATTCAAAGGTACTATTGTTTTGGAGATTTTGTGCGACTATGTCATAGTATTGTAACTCTTCTTGCAGTGAAGCCAGTTGGGAAGGGCCCCCTAACCTAGTATGTGTTGCAATATATTTATTTTAGTTAGTTAGTTAATTATGTGTGTTTCATTGTTTAGTCTTTGATTTTCTTTACATGCTTTCTAGTTTAGTATTTTAATTCTTGTTGTTTAATCATTTTCTAAATATCATTTGTAAGTTTCCATTACATGTCTTTTATATGCTTTCATTGACAAACATATTGTTCACCTACAGAAATCAATTACTCACTGAAATTTGAAGAATATATTTTCTTCATAATATATTGTAGGAACATTTGGTGTCTTTAAAATAGATGAAAGACTGTGATCTGTACTTGAAATGGAATTTTAGTAAACATCAATCCAGTGATCAAATATATCTCGGTAATTTTATTGGTTTCTACTTCCATTGGTTTTTATTATGAGTGTGTTTCTAAATCATTAAGTCATAAAGTTCTTTCATGAGTGTAGAAGTCATTAATGTACTAATTATGCACATATAGTGTTGGAATGTCACAAGCATACGTTCCTGAATTGATAATAAAGTGTAATAGAATTTGAACATATAAATTGTTTGACATGTTTGGCGTCATTATCAGGGAAACACTAGAAAGGATTAGGACATTTATGATTTTTTTTTTTAGCATTTTAAATTGTGGTTTTTTCTTGTGTGTGATTTTTTTTTTATAGCATTCTAGATACGGTGGAATAGTGATGGTAAGACAAGAGGTAAGAACCTATGAATTCACTATAGTGAGTCTTCTGTTTCACTAAATCTAAATTATGTTAGTGTTATATGAATAGGGCAAGAGAAAATAGAGGTAGATTTCTTAGAGGAGGAATAGGTAAAGCAGTTCTCATTACTCCAATTACTTCACCTAGTGGTACCCCTTCATATACTAACTTGTTGGAAGGAAGATCCAGAAGAGGAATACAAGTAGGAAGGACTCCAGTGACTCAGCCAAATACAAGACCTACAGTGGACAGTTGAAGAGGGAAAGGATCTACAACAAGTATAATCATGGAGCCTTTATTTTCTCCGACATAGCCTACAGTGAATGTAACATTAAGAGGCAAACCAAACAAGCAACCAGAATTAGAAGTGGAGTACAATCCAATTGTAGACCCAGAATGTCTGCATCCAAAATATGACTACAGCCTGTTCGGGGGAAGAAATATGGTAGAATGTGAAGGTGAGGTGCATTTAAATGCAGAAGGTGAGGCACATGCAAATGCAAAAAGGGAGGTAACTTTTTGTTTCCCAATTGTGGATCCTACCACAATGGTACAAATGAAGAATATTCCTCCATCATTTTTGCCTCATTTTCATGGTATGGTAACTGAAGATCCTGATGTTGTTGTATTTTAGTTTCGCATATTGTGTCGTAGTTAAGATTATTCTAATGATGCAAAAAAACTCAATTTGTTTCCTGCCAGTCTCAAAGATTCAACTTTGCGTTGGTTTATGGGATTGGGAGGAAACACAATTCGAACACGGGATGAAATGCATAGGAATTTCCTTAAAAAATATCAAGAATATTGTAAAGCTAGAAATTTGAGAGAGGAAATTTTTGAAATGACACAAAAAGAAGAGGAAAGATTAGAAGATTATCTTGAAATGTTTTAGTATAATCTCCAACGATCCAAGCAAAATAAATTTGATCTGGGATACCATTAGAACCGTCTTTTTTAGAGGAATTTTAGATGAATCTATAAATCTTCTTAATTTGATGGGAGTTGTAGACATTTCTCAGCTAACTTTTGAAGAAATTGTGAACTATGTAGGAGGTATTCTTGAAATCAAGCCAGATCTGGTAAGGGGTCTAAAGACATTTTTTCTAAAGATACCAAATTTGCAACAAGAGGAGTAACTAGGGATGAATCGAGAAATCTATTAGAAAAATTTAAGATTGACATTCTTGGTACTCTTAGTTTGCAATTAGACACTTTACATCTTAAAAAGAAGCAAGAGGAAGAGAATGTATCTCTCTCTATTTTCTTTCCTAGATGTAGAAAGAAACATCCATTGAGAGAATGTCCTTTGAATAACGTTGAAATTTGTGCCATTTGTGTAGGGGAGCATTCAACAAAGCATTTTCCCTCTCTACCTAAACTTAAGGTAGTTTATCAAGGAGAAAATGAGGCAACAAAGCAACTCGGTATGATTGCACCAAAGATACCATGGAAGCCTCGAGCATCAAGTATATCTTTAGATCCTACACCTCAATTTACTCCATACTATTTGGGTCAGCAATATCCATCTCAATTTTGGAATTCTACTATGCCTTGGCAAGCATGGCCTCAGTAGAAAGTCCAAAAGCATCCTTGGAAACAATGATGGTGAGGACCTAGCTATGGGAAAATCCATGCCTACTCTTATCCTATGCAACCACAACAATCATATCCCCCACAATTTCAACAACAATACCCTACATCATCATAACCACAACAAGTGGCACAACCTCAGCAATTACATCTTTCACTTACTCAACCTCATCAATTACACCTTCCACCTAGTCAACCTCCAAGACCCACTCAACTACCTTCCCAATCAATCCCTAACCCAAACAATAAAGTATCTCAACCTATTTTTAACACTGAGTTACATCCATTTCCCACATATTTGATTACTCTGGTGGATTAAAAGATATCCATTTAAGATCATTGAGGAATAATTTGAGGAAGAAAATCCTAATCAAATGAACAATGATATCATAATAAATCAAACTTCTCCAAATATAGATCCACCCGAGTCATCCAATTCTCATCCCTATCCAGAGAGGTTGAATTTGGGAAAACCTATTGTACGCTCTGAATTTGATCTAATCATTGAATTGAACAATGTTTGTATTAAAGTTCCTTTACTGAAAGTTATCAAGGATATTCCAATTTATGCCAAAACAGATAGGGAACTATGTTTGAAAAAACTTGGAAGGAAGAAAATTGAACCAAAAACTATTCAACTCATTAAAAAATCAGCAGATTTAATGTCAGGACAGGTTTCCATTGAAAAATATGTTGATCCTGGAAATCCAATTGTTTCAGTTCATATCAATTTCATTCTTGTTCCAAACATTTTAATTGATTTAGGGCAGAAATCAATATAATGGCTAAGAAAACCATGGAACAATTACAATTATTCAATATTCTTCCTACACCTACAGTTCTCAAATTAGCAAACCAATCTAAAATTAAACTTGAAGGTGTGATGGTCTCCTTATATTCTTGGAAATACCTTATTGATTTCATGATATTGCAACCTAAATCTCATTTAGGAGGACATCCCTTAATCCTAGGAAGGCCATGGATAGATACTACAAATGCATTTATTGCTTGTCTGTCCAAAAATATGCTTATCTCACACGGTGATTCAGTTAAAAAGGTAACTTTGTATCCTCCTACAAAATATTTTAATGAGATGGAAAATATTTTATGACTTGATAATACTAACAATGATGAAGAAAATTTTCAGCCAATTTTCACAATAGACCAAGTTATGCATTTTGAAGAAAACACTGAAGAAAATTAGATTCATAATTTCTTTGTTAATTCATATTTTATTCAATATTCTAATTCATTTTCTTATCCATTTATTCATATCTTGGGTTCATATTTCCAAGAAACTATGATTTAAACGCTTTATCTTCACTGCATATTTTTGCATCATCCATTAACACATTAGAATCATATACTATCCCTGTTGAAATTAGTCATGGAAAACTTTTAAATATTAATTCTAAACTTGACGGCCTTCATCAGGAACAAGTAATCAAGATTCTATAAAAACATACTAATGCGTTTGCTTGGAATTATCATTACATGTGAGGCATTCATCCCGACACTTATACACACCACATTTATATTCAAGAAAAAAATTTCCCTATTAGACATCCACAAAGACCCATGAATCCAACTCTGAAAGAAATTGTTAAGGTAGAGCTACAAAATTTACTTGATTCCAACTTCATTTGTCCAATATCATATAGTCAATGGGTCTCACCCCTTGTAATAGTGCCTAAAAAGAATGGTAAGTGGTGAATTTGCATTGATATTTGAGAGTTAAATAAATCTACTTTGAAATATTACTTCCCTCTCCCATTCATCGATGAGGTCCTAGACACGTTAGCAGGTAAAAAGTATTTTTATTTTCTTGATAGTTTGAGTGGTTACAATCAAATACAAATCACACTTGAGGATCAGGATATGACCACATTTACATGTCCATGGGGGACATTTGCTTACAAAGTGTTTCCCTTTGAATTATGCAATGCTCTTGCCACATTCAAAAGAGTGATATTGGGTATTTTTTCTAACTTGATACATGATTGTGTTGAAGTGTATATGGATGATTTTATTGTTTATGGTAATTCTTTCAACGAAGCACTAGGAAATCTTGAAAAAGTTTTGATAAGATGCAAAGAAACTAACATCTCATTAAGTGATGAAAAATGTCATATCTTGCTAAATGAAGGCATTGTTCTTGGTCATCACATATCTTGTGTAGGAATTCAAGTAGATCCAGTGAATATTGAAGTTCTATCAAAGGTTCTAGTTCCAAGATCTCCAAAGGATGTGAGAAGTTTTTTAGGGCTTGCAGACTATTATAGGCATTTCATAGAAAATTTTACAAGAATAGTTGCTCCTTTGTTTAAATTGCTTACTAAGGATACTATTTTTTCTTGGGATGCTCATTGTTAGACTTATTTTGAGACATTAAAAAATAATCTTTATGTAGCACCA
>SNQJ01S0026575.1:24799-62736 GCA_010110895.2 Picea sitchensis
GTGGGGAATTGGTATCTTCCCTTTCACATCTCGACAGATGCTTCTAACATGGCTCTTGGAGCGATACTGGGACAAAGATAAAATCAATTATCTTATGCCTCCTTTTTTAATAACACTATTAGAGGTGCTACTATTTGACCATAATTCTTGACAAACTTTTAGTAATAGCTCGTCAATCCTAAGAATCCTCTTAGATTCTTCAAGGTTTAGGGAATTGGCCATTCCATCATAGAATTAATTTTGTTAGGGTCCACTTTGATGCCTTCATGAGATACTATATGACCAAAATATTACACCTCCTAAACCCCAAAGGCACACTTGGAAGGATTTGCATAGAGTTGTCTCTCTTCCAATAGTTTTAAGACCATGTCAACATTTCTTGTATATTAGTATATCATTAAAAAAAACTAACATAAATTTTCTAATGAAGGGTTTGAAAATAGAATTCATCAAGCTTTGAAATGTGGAAGGTGCATTAGTAAGGCTAAATGATATCACCGAAAACTCATAATTACCTTCATTTGTTCTACAGGTTGTTTTGGGGATATCTTCTTGCCTCATTCTACTATGATAAAATCTAGAACGGAGATCCAACTTGGTAAAGAAAATTTCTTCCTGCAATTCATCTAATAATTCAAATGACAGGAATAGGAAACTTATCTTTAAAGGTCATCTTGTTAAGCTTTATATAATTTGTACCACATGTTCCATGAACCTTCCTTTTTGTAAACCATCACTACTAGTGAAGAGAAATCACTTTGGCTAAGTTGAAGGATGCAAGACTCTAAAATTTCTTGAACCATATACTCAATCTCACTCTTTTGTGCATATAGGTACCTATAAGATCTGATATTAGGTGGTACACTTCCTGGTTGCAAATGANCTAGTGAAGAGAAATCACTTTGGCTAAGTTGAAGGATGCAAGACTCTAAAATTTCTTGAACCATATACTCAATCTCACTCTTTTGTGCATATAGGTACCTATAAGATCTGATATTAGGTGGTACACTTCCTGGTTGCAAATGAATAGCATGGTCAAGATATTGAGTAGTTGGAACACCTTTAGGCATCTCTCCAAATACCTTGTAATGATTGTTGATAACTTTTTGGAGATCCACAAGAATAGAGGGCCTAGATGTTTGAATACCTAGTGAGCACAATTGTGAAATTACACCATGGTTTCCCTTTTTTAGCAATTTTGCCATGTTTTTAGAGCTTATCACTATAGATAGTTTCCCTTGGAAACCTCTAAGTTCAATTTACTTTCCTTCCAAGGGAAATCTCATGAAATTTTCCTGGAAATTAAGAGGTATTATTCCCAATGATTTTAACCATTGGACCCCTAATACAACATCAACATCACTCATTTGGATTGTAATAATTGGACTATCCAATAAATACTCCCTCATAATGAGCTTAATACTATGGCACTTCCTTGAACAATTTATGGTACCTCCATGTACAATCATTACTTGAAACTCTGGTGTTGGATATAAAGCAGTTAAGAAGTTTGGCTAATTTGCAATTAATGAAGTTACGAGTACCACCAGAATCAATCAACATTGTTACCTTTATATTTTTTATATATTCTTCTACCTTGAGAGTTTGAGAAGTATTGATGTTAACCAATGAATAACAAGATATGGTTGGATAAGTATATTTTAGTTCTAGATCTTACAACGGTTCCAGTTCTTGAACTTATTCCTCTTCACAATCTATGTAAAATAATTTATTCTCATTGTAGCTATGCCCCTTATTGTACCTTCTATCACAATTGAAACATAATCCTTTTGCTATTATTTCATACATTTGTTGAGGTGTCAACCTTTTAGGTTGTGTGAGGTTGGGAGAGGGAACATGGTGCTCCCTACAGTTGTTAGTGGCCACCTTTATAGTAGCCATATTTTTACTTTCAAATTTCCTTGCCACATTGAAAGCATTCTCCAGGGATATAGGTTCCAAGAGACATACTTTATGTTAAATGCTCTCATTTAAAGTGCCCATAAAGAGATACAACAAATTATCCTCTTGAATGTTCTTTACTCCAAGACTCGAATTTTGAAATTGTTGAATGTGCTCTATAATTAGAGCTCTTTTCTCGAGATTTATCATTTGACTAAAGAATTTGTTTCTCTTAATATCCCCATAATGTGCTATCAATTGATTCATAGAAATGGACCAAGAGACCACATAATCCTTTTTTCATTCACAAATCCATTAGTACTAGACAAATTGATCGGGTTCTAAATACAAGGATGTAAGAGTTACCTTTAGTAAAGTTGGCATTTGGTGTAGATCAAATAATTGCTCCATTTAGAATATCCATGTTATAGGATCTTTGCCATCAAACTTCCACATATTGATATTGGGAATTAAGTAGTTCCTAGGTCTCGAGTTGAACCCCCAATGATGTGGATCTTGGATTGATGAATGATCATGATTCTAGGACTCGATCTTTGTGTTCTCCAATTGTGTTAAAATCTTTCCCATATTTGACTGGGGTTCAACAATTTTGTTCTCCTTATTTTCAGGATTTCTTTGGGTCGCAATGATCTGTAAACGAGGGACTTGTATCCCACTCACTTAACCAACATGGATGTTATGTGAAATATTTTGCTAAGCTCTTTTCTTAGTCATATATAGAGAGTTTGTCTTCAGAAAGGCTACTAGGCCTCTATCATCTACCTTGTACAAGGATCTATGTTATTTTATATTCTTTTGATGGTTTTAAGGCCTACAACATGCCAACCAATGGCTCGCTATTGTCTAGTGTAACCTGCACACAACAACTAGCTAATAACACAATGGAAATCAAATCAATAACAAACAATGCTCTATAAATACCATGAATCTAGTGATGATATACTAATGTTATGTGAGTTCTTTGTTCTCTATGTATCCTGCAAATGATACAACCAACTAACAATGGTAATAATAAACCAAATGTTGAGTGTAAACTTCCCTTCTTACTCCTCCTCCTAAGGTATGGAAAGATGGTTCTACTTGTTGCACCTGTAATGCCAAGGAAAATGATCCACGGAGATGTTTTTCTCTAAGGTATATTGACTGCAAGCAAGGTAATGTAAAATGGATATGTTCTAGTTCTCAACAATATCAGTGCAACATATAACCCAACCACATCAATAAATCCAATAAATTCCTTCAAAAACTCCTAGTATATATCAAAAATATCATTATCTGAAACTTGGAGGAAGGTTGCAAGGAACACAATCTCAGTCAAAGTGGTGCCAAGTAAGACAACAGCTAATACTAATAATAACTTGCTCCTCAACCTTAGTTCATTACAGTTTCCACTCTGATTATCCATGTAATTTTGGTTAGTGGCCCAAGAGTTTGTTCATTTCTTCAACAAGATTCACTCCATACAATTGTTTGGAACTTGGAAGGATAACTATCATAAATTGTTGAGCCAATCATCATTGAATTTCCAATCAATTGTGAATATTAATAGATCACCCACCTTCATTCTTTTACTAACCAATATTTGATGATCAAAGTAATCTATGAATAAGGGGCACTCATATGAATTATAATTCCATCTAAAGACCATTCTGAGAATATAAGAGAAATTAAAATCTCCTCACTATCAAATGTGAATCCAGTACTATTCCAATGAATTATAGATTGTCTACCCGTCAATAGAGGAGTTCTTCAGGGTTCTCATCTAGCTATATTATTTCCATATGTTTTATTTATTGTGGTGGAGAGGAATGATGCATTCATTGGGTTCCATCGAATAATGAAACAATTTCATACCATTTTACCAATTTCATGTATTCAGACACAATCTCTACCCATTTGTTGCAAGGAGAGGTTGGATTGGTGAAGAAAAAGAAAAAAAGAAAGCACCTCAAATATTAGTGTACCTCACCATTAAAAAAAGATTTGGATTGGAATATCTCCCCAACCATCAAACGACCTCCAAAAACCATGTAGAGTAGTATGGCTACATACAACCCATGGGTGAGAGAAGAAAAACCATGGAGGAAAGAATTTGCTCCAAGGAATGAATGTATAATCCGGGGAGGAAGGAGTTTGTCGAGACATATTTGAACTCAACCTAGGGAATGAAAAGTTGGTTCAAGAAACTACAAAATTGACTCAAGGAATGAGAGAGAGAGAGAGAGAGTACGGCTTTGAGGAAAGAGAAAATCACCCAAGCAGGTAGGCCAATGTTATGGATAAATATAACTAGTATGGTAAGTTATATCTCCCTAGGATCTGCCTACTAATCCTAGACAGACAGTGGGGCTAGACTTCTAATGGTCTCCCAATATATAAACAAGAAATTCCTTTTTATACCAAGAGGGGAGAAAATGGCATACCTGACTTCTGAAGGTTGTCCTCATATGTCTTGGTTGTTGCAGACCTTGAGTTCTAGCTCCAGTCCTTGCAACCTGCTCCCTGCACACAAGAAACAAACAAACATTGATCTAATTCTTCTCCTAATATTAGGAACTACTAATCCAATTCAGATCTATGCTAATCTATTGATTACAAGACCATATCTAAACATCTGTAATCATATACAAACATATTTAGGGGGAATCCAATGATATATTAATTATAATGCAGGAAATACATCAATCATCATACATTTGGCGTAAATGCATTCCCCTTTTCTCCTTTCTCCTCCTCATCTTCTTAATCAAAATAGGCAATTTGATTGTGGTTGTTGTAAAATGAAAAAGCTCATTTGTATTTGGGCAGCATAACTCTACAAATAATTCTTCCTCCCCATGCTCAAGACTTTCCTTATTTATATAGATCCTTGGTAGATCCTTGGAAGAGGCTTGGTGTTGGGTGTTGTGTCACTATTTTCATTCCGTGCTTGCATGCATACTGACCTTCTTAACAATGGATAGTTTTAGACCTAGGGTTCATCAAGAGTGTGTCCAACAAAAACCCCTAAGCATCATCATATCTATCCTCGGCTAAGACCGAGGAAGGTCTCACCTGTGATGTAGAGAGGATCACAGAGACCATAAGGTATTGTGTCAGGGATGGAGGATTAAACATATGAAACTCTACTACTATCGGCATTCATGGAACTCATGTCTAACAGACTATTTTTAGGACTAAGAATTAGAACAATACACACTCATATTCAGTTCATTCACAAGAGACACAGAATAGATCAAAACTCACATATCTTTATTATTGGGGGAATTCCATCAAAAAGAGATATACAGTGCACTGAACAATTGCTTAGGAAATCCATAGAACTTCATATCATTACTATGCAAAACAATGGGAATACAACAAAATGTGTCATGTGCCTTGCCTTAGGATTTAGATAGAACAAAGACACAATAATATATTCAAAACATCATAGGATTACAACAGGCTCAGAATGAGCTCGAGACTGATATCCAATTGACTATTTCACATACTAATTATCTAACTCATGTTCTGAGCTTAGAGCTCATTTTTACATCTTTCGCTACTGGGGAGCATTGTCTCTTTCTGCTCTACTCCACTCGTGTGTCTGATCAAAATGCCTCGCACACTTATGGTGCTTGCCAGCGCTTCATATAGGTTCTTTGCATCAGGGGAAATCTTAACTACCTGGCCAGCTCATCTTTTGGCCTCCCCATGTCTTCATATGTTGTGGGAAATAATCATTCTTGGATATTTCCTGGTGATTCTTTTCTTGATTCTGACGGGAATCTTCTTGGTTTCTGGCGCAACTAACAAAAATTAGACTGGTATACACTTGGTAATCTGCATGCTTGGCACATTACTAACAAAACTCGTTATGATGCGCACTTTATGGCATTCATCGCACATTTCTTTCAGTGTGCGCACAACTTCGTTTGTGCGCGCGCAAAACTGGACCCAAAACGTTGGGTGCCAACACTTGGGAGAGCTTCTAGATATTCTAGAACCCAATGGATACTCAAATGATATGAGTTCCTAGGATCATTCCATGAAGAAACAATCCATCCATCACTTACCTCTTCGTAACTCTAGGAATCTGGAAGGTTGCAGGGATCGTCGCTTGTTGCATTATAGATGATCAACAATTATCATCGCTCGTTTTCTCATGTAGGACACACAATGACCATCAAAAATAACCCAAATCCTGAGCTATAGATGTGTCTTGGAATTCATTTTCTATTGGATTCCCTTATGGCCCTGTAGGGCTGAAATTAAGGCTACAACAACCAATGGCCTCAATAATTATGTCTAGTTGGTAATCAAGAACATATTAAAAGTTTTAAACAAATAAATATTGATAGGCATTGATATCTACACATAGTGTAATGGATGGTGGGCATCGTATAGTTGTTGTTATCCACAAAATGCTAAAAGAAATCAATTTCCAATCCATAGTTATTCAAATTACAGTGGAAATTCATCATGAACCCATTAGCGAGATTACAGACAACATTTCTAATATAGAGGAAACACCAACTAATTCACTCCATTTTTTTCATAAACAAAAATAAATATCTAAGCCATGTAAGACATAATGGACATCATGTTTACCCTAGAAACCCAAATGGAAAAACTAGCTTCAAATGGGGCTCAATTTTTTTCATTTTAGCAATCTCTGGTACAATGCAACTCTTGGCTCTCTATGCATCCTTCTCTCTTAGCCAACAAAATCCTTGAGAATAAAAACAATGGAAGAAATAGGAAGAGTTGGTGGTAAGTGGAAGGCTAACATGCATGACCCTTGATTTCCTATTCCTCAACCTTCTCTCATCTTCTAGTTTTTTTCTTTTCATTTAATTCACTATTTTTTCTTTTGTCTTCTTCATTTTTTACATTTGCATTGATTTTCATAGTTTGTGAACCTTCATAAATCGTTGAATTAGCTTGTAGGTATTGAGTCTTACAACCATTTATTGGTTCAGATCCATTTCAAATCACAAAATATCACTTTTAAGGAACCTCTCATCTAGGGTATGTAAGAGAATCACTTCAAACAGATCTTCCATGGAAAAAAATTATGCAAGTTCCAATTTAACATACATTTTTAAACCCCTAATTTGAAGATTGTTCTACAGGTCGACCTTGCACCTTATATAAATATGAAATTTCTCCACCCCTAAGTTTGAAATTTTTTTTTGTGGTATATGTCTTCTTTTCAATTCCATGGGTTTGACTAAATTTTGATGATCCAAGAAAACGTTATGGTAACTTTCCCAAAACTTGTTGATTTTGGCTCTTTCAAGAGAGAAAACTTGTACGGCCTTCCACATGCCAAATTTTTCAGATACGATTCTAAAATTTTGACTCAAAATACTATGATCTATATTGTTTTCAATGGAACTAATGGAACTCAATTTGGACTTCGTTCGCTTTCAATATGATTGTTTTACCAAGAACACATGTCTGAGACTAGTTTCAAGACTAGTCAAAAACCCTAATTTCCAAAACTTGTATTTTTTAAAGTATAGTGAACCTGAACCTGAAATTTTAACCCAATGTTCTTCAATGTGTCATCTCTAAAAACTAGAAATTTTTTTATCAAGTAATTCTTTGAAAAAATGTTATAGAAAAAAATTCCACAACTTGTATTTTTGAAAGTATAGTGAATCAGAACCTAAAATTTTAACCCAATGTACTTCAATGTGCCATCTTTGAACCCTAGAAAATTTTCAATCTGTTAATTCTCTAAAAAATGTTATAGAACAAATAGTAGAATGACTCATTTGAATGATCCAAATTAAGGGTTGTATGCTCTAATACAAAATATTATGCATGAAACACACAAATAGAATAAAATAAGAAAGAGAGGTAGCTCCATGTCTTGAGAATGAGAGGGAAGAATGGATGAGAAGCCATTTTGAGGAGGTAACTTCCTTTTACATTATAAAAAAATGCACAAGATGAGATGATGCCTAAAACTAGGTATCCTTGGTATATATAGGAGAAAAAGGGTACAATTACAATTAAAGAGTCTATTTGACCATTAAAACACCTAGCCAGCCAATAAGGACAACACCGATATAACAATAGAAATGTAATAACTCAATATCTAGGGTTTAATAGACCCCTGAGTTGTATGGAATCATAAAATCCAATAATAGAATTTGTTCTAGTAGGTGGTGTTACCACCTACTAAATTTTACATCCTCTAACAAGCGGATAAGTACAATAATGCTCAGCATCCCTCTAGATCTAGTGTACCATCCAATTTTAGTTTAATCATCTCTCTCAGAGATTCATCTTGGAAATTTTTCCCTAAGGTTTATGACAAGGTAATTTTGAGACTCTCAAGGAAATGTTATTGATAATATAGCATGTGAAGAAGAAAAAATGTATGTAATTTGTATAAGGAAAAACACTAATTGGTTATTTTAATGGAAGGGCTTCTCCCAACATTATAAATATGGATCTGTAAACAACTGTGGATATTCCACTAGAAAATTCATCACAACTGATCTAATAAAATACTAAAATCTTTATGTGAAGGTTAATTTCCTTTAGATCTCATATTCTTTAATTATTGGTTTTCTGATTAAAATGTATGAAATAGCTCAAATACGAAAAATAGAGAACATAAATAAATGCTCACACATTACCCACAAATAAATACAAGATATAACCTAGGAAACCCAATATAGGAGAAAACCCATCTAGAAAGAGAGGTCGCTCTGCTCTCTTTTCTGCAAATGAAAGTACAAAGAAAGAGGCACTCTCAGTGGAGTTTCCTTTGAAATTGTGGCTTGTATGGCTACTAAAGAATCTCTCCTCCTTTGTTCTTCTCTCAAAATACCACTCCTAGGTGTTATGCTCAACTATGGAACAAATACAGTGCTGAAGAATAGAACCCCTTATCCTCTTGGCGGCCTAGTATTTAACATTGTTCAATAGTCATCTAGGGGTAGGGTTTTGACTTCCTCAACCCTCAATTGTGCTAAGGTTTGGGACCTTCTATAATCTTCATGAAAGTCCATATGTGGCTAGCCCCATATGCATGAGTAATGGGGGTTAGCATGGCATCCAATCATACCATGGTGGTCAACACAGTAGGCGTAATTTTTGCATTCGAGCTCTGATCGATGTTATTTTTTCACCATTGGAAAGGTATCGATGTTTAGAATGGTGTAAAGGGGTGTTATATAAATATGAGAAAGTTTTAATGCCAAAAAAAGAAAAATTGAAGCCTCAAAATGGATCTGAAATATTTCAAACCCCAATTTTCCAAATTGGGACCTTCCATTAAAATGACCCTGCAAGTCGATTCCTCCAATTTTTCCACTATAAAAGCATCGAGATAGATGATAAATAATATAATGATCCAATCTTAATCATACCTCCTCATTTAGGGAGGCTTTTGGTCCCCAAAATATTTACTGAATGAGGTGAGGAAATTTTTCCTCTAACTTCTCCTTGGAGTACCACTTTGTTTTGCCTAAAATTTGTCCTTTCAACCCAATTTGTCAGAGGTAATGTTGCCCCTATCTTCTAGTTCTATACTTCTTCTGCAAAAATGTCTTATGTCGACTCTGCCTGAGCATCTGGTGCTAAGTCATCTATGGAAGGTAGGACATCCTCCTCCTCATGATCCAACATGGAAGGCTTATAGAGTTTGAGATACTAAGTAAATGTGCATGTATGGGGGTAGACTAAGTTTGTAGGCATTATCTCCCACCTTCTCCACAATCGTGAAAGGTCCATACCACAGAGCCTTGATATTCTTACTAGAACCCATTAGTCTTTTTTTTTTCAGTTGTAATCAAACTCTATCTCCTAGTTTGAATGACTTATCGGTTCTGTGTTGACAATGCCTGGCCTTGTATTTTTCCCATGAATTCTTCATCATCTCTTGTACTTGCAAATGGATTTTTCTAATATTCTTAACATTTTTTTCTACTCTCAATGCATCTCCTATGAGGTCCTCCCTCACTCCTCCTTCTTGTCCATATACAACATCCAAGGGTGAAGGTGGAAAATATCCAAAACAAGTTTCAAAAGGTGACTTACCAGTAAAAGTGTGAATTCTATTATAAGAGTGTTGTATGTAAATCATATTTTCATCCCAAGTATTCAAATACTTCTGATAATAATCCCTTAAAAGTTGCACCAAAGTCTTGTTGACTACTTTTGCCTGCCCATCTGTATGTAGATGGAATGTTGTAGATATCTACAATTTAGCGTACATCTTCTTCCATGATGTAGTCCAAAATGTACTAAGAAATATGGTATCTTTGTCTGATATGATACTCCTTGATATCCCAAAGTGCAGCCAGACATGTTCAAAGAATATGTTTGTTGCTTCTTGTCCTTTGATCGTATTTTTACAAGGCATGAGAATGCACATCTTGTTGAACCTATCAACTACCACAAATATATAGTCATGTCCCTTACTGGTTGTTGGTAAATCTCCCACAAAATCCATGGAAATGATTTCCCAACATTCAGTGGGTACAAGTAAGAGATGTTATAGACCTTGATTTATGTTATTTGGTTTTTTGGTACAACAAAGTATACATCCTCTAATATATTTGGTTACATCTTCTTGCAGTATGGGCTAGTACACATACCTCTATAAGTTGGCAATTGTCTTCCCAACACCAAAATGTCCTGCAACCTTGGAGGTGTGAGCCTCTCTAATAAGTTGGATTCATTCACCTTTAGGAACACAGAGATTTTCGAGCTTGTAGAGTAACACATTCTGGAAATGATAGTCAACCTTGTTGTCACCTTCTCCTATAATAATTTGGTCATGTAGCTGTTGAAACACCTCCTTGAAGTCACCATCTTCTGTGTATGCATCTTTATATGCATCGTGGGTAAAAGACTCTATGTGCATCAGAGTTCCTAAAGATATAATCTTGGATGTGGGTGACCTTGAAAGCATGCCTACCAACCTAATTGTCTTTCCTTTCTTATACTTGATGACTAAATGAAATTGTTATAAAAAAAAACCATCCACTTGTAATGTCTAGCTTGTTGTAGCTTACTATGGGCTTGAAAATACTTTAGTGGCTGGTGATTTGTGTGGATGATGGTCTTCTTTCCCATCAAATATTTCTTCCACTTCTTGTCATATTGAACCAGGGCATAGAGTTCATTTTCATAGGTAGGGTAGTTGAGAACTACCCCATGAAATATTTCAGAATGATAGCATACAGGCCTTCCTCCTTACATCAAAAATTCTCCCATAGCATACCCACTTGCATTTGTCTCCACTTTGAAAGGATTTTGCAAGTTTGGTAATGTGAGAGTTGGTACTTGACTGATCTTTATTTTCATCTCATTAAAATCCTTTTGTTGATTCTTCCCCCACTGGAAACTCTTACCACTCACTGTTATGGTGTGGAGTGGTGTAGCTACCGTTAAAAATGAAGCTATGAACTTTCACAAGTATTGTGTTGCCCCAACGAAACTCCTAACTTCGGTGACATTTGTAGGACTTGGCCATTTCATTATGGCTTCGATATTTGCAGGATCTATCTTGAGCTCTCCTCCACCAATCACATACCCCAAATACACCAAAGAATGTTAAGAAAACTCACATTTATTGAGGTTAACCAGTAGTTGGTGCTTCTTTAGAGTCTCTAACACTTGCATGAGATGTGAGATGTGCTCCTCCCAAGTAGCACTCTAAACTAGTATATCATCAAAATAGACTATAACAATTGAATCTAAATATGGGTGTAATATAGCATTCATCAGTCTTATAAATGTAGTTGGTGCATTACATAAACCAAATGGCATGACCAACCATTCATACAAACCTTTCCTTGCCTTTTAAATGTGGTCTTCCAAGTGTCTTCTTCCTTGACATGTACCTGGTGGTATCTCAATTTGGGATCCAACATGGTGAGATGTTTTACGTGTTGCAAATGATCTAATAGATCATCGATCTTGGGCAGAGGGCACCAATTTTTTAGTGTAATATTTTTCAATGCTCTATAGTCGATACACATTTGCCAATGTTCATCATTCTTTGGTACAAGTATGATAGATAACCCACAAGGTGAATTGCTTGTTCTAATCACACCCTGATCCAATAGCTACTGCAACTAGTTCATCACTTTATTTGCTTCCAAAACAAACTATCTATATATCCCAATATTCAACAATGGGGAGTCTGGCAATAATTGTATTTCGTGCTCTACTTCCCTCTTGGGTGGTAGCCTTTTAGGCTCTTGGAACACTCCTTTGTATGGTTGTAGAAACTCCTCCAATTGATGTTTCGTCTCTTTAGTACACCCCTCCAGGAATGTCTTTACTCTTATCAACTCATCTTTAGTTTGATTTTCTCTTAAGAAAACATATTTCTTACTAGGACTAATCAACTTATTGGCTTGGTTGGCACTTACCAGTGAGATATTTGACTTACCTTTATGCACATTAATGATGTAGGACTTCTCATCCTTAATTAGTCGGTATCGGTTGGCTCTTCGCATGAACATTGACCCTCTCATATACATGTAGGGGGTTCCAAACACTACTCCACATACATAAAGGGGTACTACGTCCAATTCCACTTCATCAATAAAATCATCACTTACAGCAAATTTAATCTTACACTATTTTGTTACCTTGATCTTTGCATCCTTTTTTACCCATCCCAACAGATATGGGATAGGATGATCACGAACCTCCAATCCAAGCTTGCTAACCAGATCCACTGCTATGATATTAGTTTGTGAACCAGAGATGAACATGGCATCTACCATGGTCTTCCTTACCTAGATCTTGATGTGCAAGAGTTTGGTCATCTCCTTCTCTTCCTAGTGATGAAGGCTACTCATATTCACCTCCTTCTACACTAAAGTCTAGACAATATTCTCATCCACATCAGAGATTCTTCCAGCCCGATGGATCGAATCTGAGGCTAGAGGATTCTTTTTCTTTGCATCCTTCTTATGGTTCTTCGGGTTCAAGTATGGATGAATTTTCTAGCACTTTTCCTTGGTGTGCCCATCAATATTTCAATGGTATAATGGTTGATGGGATCCTTGATCCAGATTTAGGAGTGGAATGAACTAATTAATATAATGAATACAATAAACATAGAGATATGAAGAACAACACAAATATCTAGTGAACAATATCTTCTATTGAATGAATGAAATAGGTTGAAACTGTAAAATTGCAGAACTGAAACACTTGCTCGAATGGTGGTAGTTATCTCTGAGAAGAGATGTGGTTTCTATGCGCATTCCTCTGAGCATCATGATTAGAATGAGGCTCCAGAGGCCTTTTTGATATTACTCATGAATGCCAAAACCCTAGACATACAAAAACCTAACCCTAGGAGGTGAAACACCAAAAGTCATGTGGGCCCCTATGGGTAAGTTGGTACCTCAACTTCTCGGGGTCGTAGCTTATGCATACGACCTCCATTTTAGGTGTGTGATAGCCTGTTGGAAAGGTCTTTCAGATAAATACACATTACACCATCAAACTCTGACTCTGTCTACAGTTTGACTATGGTGAGCCAAAATAAACACTATTTTGGGCTCCAAAACGGCCCTGGAAGTACAACAAGATGTTTTGACATGAAAACATACAAAATAAGCTAGTTGGATTAGGTGAGAGGCCACTAGTATCCACCAAGAATATGTGTAGGGCTTCAGACAGCCCCAAAAGTGTAGAACCCACATTTACAAAGAAGTATAAAAGAACGTGTTGAATTAAAAACAGACAAGAGAAGCCAATTGGAATAAGTGGGTGGCCCCCAATATCCACCTGGATCAATCCTTGCACTGATGTGCAGTGGTTGTTGTCTTCTTATCCTTTCCCCCTTTTCACTTCTTCTTCCCCTCCTTAGAAGCTTCATGATGCTCTTTCTACTTGGAACTGCTTGGCTACCCTTTCTTGTGGCCTATGTTTTCCAGATATTGTGCTTGTACACGTGCCTCATCCATTGTCCTTAGCTTGAAAATCATCACTTGCTTTCATAGATGGTTATGTAGACCCCCCAGATACTTGAGGAGTGCATATGGGTTCTTGGGAGATATACCCAACATGATGGCCATGTGTCTGAACTCGATGGTGTACTCTTGTACACTCTACCCTTGCTTCTGCCTAAAGTAGTGCCACCAAATCCATCAATCTTCTACATACCCGATAAGGTAGAATTGGGACTTGATGAGGGTTTTGAAGTCCTCCCACCTAGTTACTAGTGGATCATCGTCCAACCTAAGTGTTTCTATATGGATTTCCCACTAGGTTAAAGTATGGCCCTCTAACTTTAGTCTGGAAAATGATATATTTTGTTCTTCATCTATATGGTGAATGTTGAAATAAACTTCTAGTTGTTGCAACCAATAATTAAATTTCAATGCATCAATATCACCTTGGTAATGCTTTATGTCCACTTTTTCTTCCATCTCGGATAAAGATTGTGAAGGGTTTATGGTACTAGAACTCAGTTTCTCTTTCTCAGGTTCTTTCTACGACTCATTTTCTAGGTCTTCATTATCCCTCAGTTTCCCATCTGATATGATCTCTGCGTTTGAGCCTCCAACTTCTTCGAACAATCCAAGCTTTCTTGCTAGAGCCACCGTGAGGTGGAACATATTGCGAGATATGTCAACGAATTTCTCTTCTATCCTCACAAATCTTTCCTCTGCTGGATATTGAGGGTTGTTATGAATAGACTCACCGATTATGGATAGGGTTCTGCAACTTTCTTCTTAAATCGATTCATGGATCCATGTAACTTTTCACAAATGGCCCAATAAAAAATGCTCTAATACCAATATGATATATAAATTGCAGTGGATATTCCACTGGACAGTTCATCACAATAAATCTAAAAAAATAATGAAATCTTTACTATGAAGTTTAATTTCCTTTATATCTCAGATTCTTTAATTATTGGTTCTCTTCTTAAAATGTATGAAATAGTTGAAATGCAGAAAATAGAGAACTTAAATAAATGTTCACACACCATCCACAAATAAACACAAGATATAACCTAGGAAACCCAATACGGGAGAAAACCCAGCTAGAAGATGAGGCAACTCTGCTCTCTTTTCTTCAAATATAAGTACAACTAAATAGGCACTCTCTGTGGAATTTCCTTTGACATTGTGGCCTCTATGGCTGCTACATAATATCTCCTCCTTTGTTATGCTCTCAAAATACCACTACTAGGTACTCTTCTCAACTATGGAACAAATACAATGCTAAAGAATGGAACCCTTTCTCCTCCTAGTAGCCCATTATTAAACATTTCCCAATAGCCATCTAGGGGTGGGGTTTTGACTTCCCCAACTCTCAATTGTGATAAGGTTTTGGACCTTCTAGAATCTACTTGAAATTCCATGCATACCATGGTGGTCAATATGGTAAATCAACTTGCGTGAGGCATAACTTTTTCATGCGAGCTTCGATTAACGCAATTTTTGCATCGTTGAAAAGTTATCGATGTGTAGAATGGAATCAAGGGGTTTTATATAAAGATGAGAAAGTTTTGACCCCAAAAAATGTCATTTGATGCCTCAAAATGGCTCTAGAATATTTCAAACCCTAATTTTCCAAACTAGAACATGTCATTAAAATGACCCTACAAGGTGATTCCTCCATTTTTTTCCACTCTGGAAGCATCGAGATAGATGACATAATATAATGATCCAATCCGGATCAAATATGGACCGAGTAAAAGAGTTTTAGGCATTGCATGGTTGGAACAATGTTAGTTGTTTCCATTCATATACACATGAGTGGAAAGTCTCTTAGGGGTAACTTGCGGGGATGATGATGGGCTTGAGATGCATTTTGATTGAGAATGTTGTGGTGCATGGGATATTGTGGTTTGGATCCATGATGTTGTGGTTTGGATCCATAACTTTGGGTGCAAACACTAGAGAGAGCTTCTAGATCTTCTAGAATATAATGGAAACTCAAATGATGTGAGTTCCTAGGCTCATGCCATTAAGAAACAATTCATCCCTCACTTACCTCTTTGTAACTCTGCGAATCTAGAAGGTTGCAGGCATTGTCACTTGTTGCACTATAGATAACCAGCTACTATCACCACTCGTTGTCTCATGTAGGACACACGATGACCCTAAAAAATGAACCAAATCATGAACTAGAGATGTGTCTTGGAATTCATCTTCTATTGGATTCCCTTCTAACCCTCTAGGGATGAAATTAAGGCTACAACAGCCAACGAGCTCTATAATTATGTCTAGTTGGTAATCAGGAACATATTAAAATTTTTAAACAAATAAATCTTGAGAGGCATTGATATCTACACATAGTGGAATGGATGGTGGGAATCGTATAGTTTTTTCCATCTACAAAATGATAAAATAAATCAATTTCTAAGCCATAATTATTCAAATTACAGTGGAAATTCATCATGAACCCATTAGTAAGATTACAAGAAGCATTTTTAATATAGAGGAAATACCAACTAATTCACTCAACTTTTTTCTTAAACATAAAGAAATATCTAAACCATGCAAGACACAATGGATACTATGTTTACCCTAGAAACCCAAATGGGAAAAACTGCTTCAAATGAGGCTCAATTTTTTTTCATTTTGGCAATCTCTGGTACAATGCAACTCTTGGCTCTCTATGCATCCTCCTCTCTTAGCCAACAAAATCCCCTTTGAGTGTAAAAACAATGGAAGAAATAGAAATAATTGGGGGCAAGGGGAAGGCTAACATTCATGACCCTTCATTTCTTATTCCTCGAACTTCTCTCCTATTCTATTTTTTTTCTTTTCATTTAATTCACTATTTTGTCTTTTGTCTTCTTCAAGTTTTACATTTGCATTGATTTTCATAGTTTGCTAACCTTCATAAATCGTTGAATTAGCTTGTAGGTATTGAGTATTGCAACCATTTGTTGGTTTAGATCTATTTCATATCAAAAAATATCACTTTTAGGGAACCTCTCATCTAGGGTATGTAAGAGAATCACCTCAAACAGATCTTCCATGGAAAAAAATAATGCAAGTTCCAATTTAACATATCTTTTCAAAACCCTAATTTGAAGATTGTTTTGCAGGCCAAACTTGCACCTGATATAAATATGAAATTTCTCCACCCCTAAGTTTGAAATTTTGGTTTGTGGTAGTTTGATATGTCTTCTTTGCAATTCCATGGGTTTGACTAAATTTTGATGATCCAAGAAAACGTTATGGTAACTTTTCCAAAACTTCTTGATTTTATCTCTTTCAAGAGAGAAAACTTGTACGACCTTCCACGTGCCAAATTTTTTAGATATGATTCTAAAATTTGGACTCAAAATACTATGATATATCTTATTTTCAATGGAACTAGTGGCACTCAATTTGGACTTCATCGGCTTTCGATATGATTGTTTTACCAAGAAAACATGTCTGAGACTAGTTTCAAGACTAGTCAAAAACCCTAATTTCCACAACCTGTATTTTTTAAAGTATAGTGAACCTGAACCTGAAATTTTAACCCAATGTTATTCAATGTGTCATATTTGAACCCTAGAAATTTTGTTATCTAGTAATTCTTTGAAAAATTGTTATAGCAAAAATTTCCACGGCTTGTATTTTTGAAAGTATAGCGAACCAGAACCTAAAATTTTAATCCAATGTACTTCAATGTTACATTTCTGAACCATAGAAATTTTGCATTCTGGTAATTCTCTAAAAATTGTTATAGAAAAATGGTAGAATGACTCATTTGAATGATCCAAATTAAGGATTGTATGCTCTAATACAAAATATTATGCATGAAACACACCAATAGAATAAAATAAGAAAGAGAGGTAGTTCCATGTCTTGAGAATGAGAGGGAATAATGGATGAGAAGCCTCTTTGAGGAGGTAACCTCCTTTTAAAATATAAAAAATGCACAAGATGAGATGATATCTAAAACTAGGTATCTTTGGTATATATAGGAGACAAAGGGTACAATTACAATTAAAGGGTCTAGTTGACCATTAAAATGCCTAGCCAATCAATAAGGACAACACTGATATAACAATAGAAATGTAATAACTCAATATCTAAGTTTAATAGACCCCCTAGTTGTATGGAATCACAAAATCCAATAATAGAATTTGTTCTAATAGGTGGTGTTGCCACCTACTAAATTTTCCATCCTCTAACAAGGGGATAAGTACAATAATGCTCAGCATCCCTCCAGATCTAGTGTACCATCCAATTTTAGTTTAATCATCTCTCTCAGAGACTCATATTAGAAATTTGTCCCTAAGGTCTACCACAAGGTAATTTTGAAACTCTCAAGGAAATGCTTTTGATAATATAGCATCTGAACAAGAAAAAATGTATGTAATTTGTATAAGGAAAAACACTAATTGGTTATTTTAATGGAAGGGGTTCTCCCAACATTATAAATATTGATATGTAAACAACCATGGATATTCCACTAGACAATTTATCACAATTGATCTAATACAACACTGAAATCTTTACTGTGAAGGTTAATTTCCTTTAGATATTTGATTCTTTAATTATTGGTTTCTGATTAAAATGTATGAAATAGCTCAAATATGAAAAAATAGAGAACAGAAAAAAAATGCTCACACACTACCCACAAATAAACACAAGATATAACCTAGGAAACCCAATATAGGAGAAACCCCATCTAGAAAGTGAGGTCACTCTGCTCTCTTTTCTGCAAATGCAAGTACAAAGAAAGAGTCACTCTCAGTGGAGTTGCCTTTGAAATTGTGGCTTGTATGGCTACTACAAAATCTCTCCTTTGTTATTCTCTCAAAATATCACTCCTAGGTGTTATGCTCAACTATGGAACAAATACAATGTTGAAGAACATAACCCCTTATCCTCTTGGCGGCCCAGTATTTAACATTGCTCGATAGTCATCTAGGGGTAGGGTTTTGACTTCCTCAAACCTCAATTGTGATAAAGTTTTGGACCTTCTAGAATCTCCTTGAAAGTCCATATGTGGCTAGCCCCATATGAGTGAGTAATGGGGGTTGACATGGCATCCACTCATACCATGGTGGTCAACACAATAGGTCAACTTGCGGGAGGCATAACTTTTGCATATGAGCTCTTATTGACGCGATTTGTGCACCATTGGAAAGGTCTCGATGTGTAAAATGGTGTAAAGGGGTCTTATCTAAATCCAAAAAAGTTTTGATGCCAAAAAATGTTGTTTTATGCCTCAAAATGGATCAGAAATATTTCAAACCCCAATTTTCCAAATTGGGACCTTCATTAAAATGACCCTGCAAGTCGATTCCTCCAATTTTACCACTCTAAAAGCATCGAGATAGATGATAAATAATATAATGATCCGATCTGAATCATACCTCCTCATTTAGGGAGGTTTTTGGTCCCCAAAATATTTACTGAATGAGGTGAGAAAATTTTTCCTCTACCTTCTCTTTGGAATACCACTTTGTTTTGCTTAAAAATTTTCCTTTCAAACCAATTTGTTAGAGGTAATGTTGCCCCTATCTTGTAGTTCTAGACTGCTTATGCAAAATTGTCTAATGCCAACTCTGTCAGATCATCTGGTGATAAGTCCTCTATGGAAGGTAGGACCTACTCCTCCTCCTGATCCAACAAGGAAGGATTATAGAGTTTGATATTCTCCACATTCACTATTAAGTAAATGTGCATGTATGGGGGTAGACTGAGTGTGTAGGCGTTATCTCCCATCTTCTCCAATATCTTGAAAGGTCCATACCACAGAGCCTTGATCTTCTTACTAGAACCCGTTAGCCTTTCTTTTTTCAGTTGTAACCAAACTTTGTCTCCTACTTTGAATGACTTATCGGTTATGTGTTGACCATGTATGGCCTTGTATTTTTCCCATGAATTCTTCAGCATCGCTTGTACTAGAAAATGGATTTGTCTAATCTTCTCAACATTTTTTTCTACTCTCAATGCATCTCCTATGAGGTTCTCCCTCATTCCTCCTTGTTTTCCATATACAACATCCAAGGGTGAAGGTGGAAAATATCCAAAACAAGTTTCAAAAGGTGGCTTACCAGTAAAAGTGTGAACTCTATTATAAGAGTGTTGTATGTAAATCATATTTTCATCTCAAGTATTCAAATACTTTTGATAGTAACCCCTCAAAACTTGCACCAAAGTCTCGTTGACTACTTTTGTCTGCCCATCTGTATGTAGATGGAATGTTGTAGATATATTCAATTTAGCATCCATCTTCTTCCATGATGTAGTCCAAAATGTACTAAGAAATATGGTATATTTTTCTTATATGATACTCCTCGATATCCCAAAGTGCACACAGACCTGTTCAAAGAACATGTTTATTTCTTCTTGTCCTTTGATGGTCTTTTTACAAGGCATGAGAATGCACATCTTGTTGAACCTATCAACTACCACAAATAGATAGTCATGTCCCTTATTGGTTGTTAGTAAACCTCCAACAAAATCCATGGAAATGTTTTCTCAACGTCGAGTGGGTACAAGTAAGAGATGGTATAGACCTTGCTTCATGTTATTGGGCTTGTTAGTACAACAAAGTATACATCCTCTAATATATTTTGTTACATATTCTTGCATTATGGGCTAGTACACATACCTCTATAAGTTGGCAATTGTCTTCCCAACACCAAAATATCCTGCAACTTTGGAGGTGTGAGCCTCTCTAATAAGTTTCAGTCGTTCACCTTTAGGGACACAGATCTTGTCGAGCTTGTAGAGTAACACATTCTGGAAATGATAGTCAACCTTGTCGTCACCTTCTCCTATATGAATCTGTTCATGTAGTTGTTGAAACACCTCCTTGAAGTCCTCATCTTTTGTGTATGCCTCTTTGTATGCATCATGGGTAAAAGACTCTATGTGCATCAGAGTTCCTAAAGATGTAATATTGGATGTCGGTGGCCTTGAAAGCATGTCTACCAACCTAATTGTCTTCCTCTTCTTATACTTGATGACTAGATGAAATTGTTATAAAAAAACCATCCACTTGTAATGTCTAGCTTGTTGTAGCTTACTATTGGTTTGCAAATACTATAGTGGTTGGTGATTTGTGTGGATGATGGTCTTCTTTCCCATCAAATAGTTCTTCCACTTCTTGTCATCTTGAACCAGGGAATAGAGTTCCTTGGCATAGGTAGGGTAGTTGATAACTACCCCATGAAATGCTTCAGAATGATAGCATACAAGCCTTCCTCCTTACATCAAAAATGCCCCCATAGCATACCCACTTTCATATGTCTCCACTTTGAAAGGATTTTGCAAGTTTGGTTATGCAAGAGTTGGTGCTTGACTAGTCTTTCTTTTCAACTCATCAAAATCCTTTTGTTGATTCTTCCCCCACTGGAAACTTATGGTGTGGAGTTGTGCAGCTACCGTTAAAAATGAAGCTACGAACTTCCGCAAGTATTGTGTTTCCCCAAAAAAACTCCTAACTTCAGTGACATTTGTAGGAACTGACCATTTTATGATGGCTTCCATATTTGCAGGATCTATCTTGAGCTCCCCTCCACTGATCACATACCCCAAATACACCAAATATTGTTGAGAAAACTCACATTTCTTGAGGTTATCCAACAGTTGGTGCTTCTTTAAATTCTCTAACACCCGCATGAGATGTGAGATGTGCTCCTCCCAAGTAGCACTATAAACTAGTATATCATCAAAATAGACTATAACAAATGAATCTAAATATGGGTGTAATACATCATTCATCAGTCTTATAAATGTAGTTGGTACATTACATAAACCAAATGGCATGACCAACCATTCATACAAACCTTTCCTTGTCTTAAAGGAAGTCTTCCAAGTGTCTTCTTCCTTGACATGTACCTAGTGGTATCTCAATTTAAGATCCAACATGGTGAGATATTTTATATGTTGCAAATGATCTAACAGATCATCGATCGTGGGAAGAGGGTACCAATTTTTTAGTGTAATCTTTTTCAATGCTCTATAGTCTATACACATTCGCCAAGTCTCATCCTTCTTTGGTACAATTATGATAGGTAACCCACAATGTGGGGTGCTTGGTCTAATCACACCCTGATCCAATATCTACTGCAACTACTTCTTCACTTCATTTGCTTCCAAAACAAACTATCTATATAGTCCAATATTCAACAATGGGGAGTCTGGCAATAATTGTATTTTGTGTTCCACTTCCCTCTTGGGTGGTAGCCTTTTAGGCTCTTGGAACACTCCTTTGTATGGTTGTAGCAACTCCTCCAACTGATGTTTATTCTCTTTAGTACACCCCTCCAGGGATATCTTTACTCTTATTGACTCATCTTTAGTCTGATTTTCTCTTAAGAAAACATATTTCTTACTAGCAATAATCAACTTATTGGCTTGATTGGCACTTACCAGTGAGATATTTGACTTGCCTTTATGCACATTAATGGTGTAGGACTTCCCATCCTTAATTAGTTGGTATTGGTTGGCTCTCCACATGAAGATTGCACCTCTCATATACATGTAGGGGCTTCCAAACACTACTCTGCATAAATCAAGAGGTACTACGTCCAATTCCACTTCATCAATAAAATCATCACTTACAACAAATTTAATCTTACACTATTTTGTTACCTTGATCTTTGCATCCTTTGGAGGTTCATGATAGGGTTCTGCAACTTTCTTCTTAAACCGATTCCTGGATCCATGCAACTTTCCACAAATTCCCCAAGAAAACTTGCTCTAATACCAATATGATATGTAAATTGCAGTGGATATTCCATTGGATAGTTCATCACAATAGATCTAATAAAATACTGAAATATTTACTATGAAGGTTAATTTCCTTTAGATCTCAGATTCTTTAATTACTAGTTCTCTACTTAAAATGTATGAAATAGTTGAAATGCAGAAAATAGAGAACATAAATAAATGTTCACGCACCATCCACAAATAAACACAAGATATAACTTAGGAAACCCAATATGGGAGAAAACCCAACTAGAAGATGAGGAAACTCTACTCTCTTTTATTCAAATGTAAGTACAAAGAAATAAGCACTCTCTGTGGAGTTTTCTTTGACATTGTGGTCTCTATGGCTGCTACAAAATCTTTCCTCCTATGTTATGCTCTCAAAATACCATTATTAGGTGCTCTACTAAACTATGGAATAAATACAATGCTAAAGAATGGAACCCTTTCTCCTCCTAGTAGCCCGGTATTAAACATTTCCCGATAGCCATCTAGGGTGGAATTTTGACTTCCCCAACCCTCAATTGTGATAATTGAAATTCCATACATACCATGGTGGTCAACACGGTAGATCAACTTGCAGGAGGCATAGCTTTTTCATGTGAGCTCCGACTAACGCAATTTTCACATTGTTGAAAATTTCTCGTTATGTAGAATGGAGTCAAGGGGTTTTATATAAAGATGAGAAAGTTTTGACCCCAAAACATGTAATTTGATGCCTCAAAATGGCTCTGGAAGATTTCAAACCCTAATTTTCCAAACTAGACCCTGTCATTCAAATGATCCTACAAGTTGATTCCTCCAATTTTTTCTACTTTGAAAGCATCGAGATAGATAACACATAATATAATGATCCAATCCGGATCAAATATGGCCTGAGTTAAAGAGGTGTAGGCATCGTATGGTTGGCACAATGTTAGTTGTTTCCATTCATATACACATGAGTGGCAAGTCTCTCAGGGGTAACTTGTGCGGATGATGATGGGTTTGAGATGCATTTTGATTGAGCATGTTGTGGTGCATGGGATGTTATGGTTTGGATCCATGATGTTGATGTGGCGGAGAGTCTTGGTGTCGAGTTTCTCTTCTTAATTGTATATCTTTGGTTGATGGATGTTAATTCCTTGCCTCATGATTCTTTACATATTTATATGAAAACTCAATCATAACATAGTTGGTTTATGGTGAATGTGATAGGAACAACCCCTTCTTTGTATTCTAATGAAGATATGACACACACACATATATATATATATAAGGAAACAAAATAAAAAATTGTAAAGTAGTTTTTTTACGTGGCAAAGGAAAAGAATATATAATTATAATAAAAGATCCATCCCTTTCTTCTAATTCTCATCACAAATATTAACCCAAACAATGGTAGAAAGGAAAAGTGACATCACTTAAATATGGTGACCGATACGATGTCCCATGGGAAAGGGTTCGCCCCCTTCTCAAATTATGCACTAAACAAAATGTGACTAAAGCAAAGATGAAGTCATTTGTAAAAGTATACAAGAGTGCCTCCTTTAAAGTTAAGTTTATGCCATGGTGAAGTGGGGGTAAATCCGTCAAATCCAAAAGTGTATTTTAATCTCCAACAATAACTTAATAAATCATGAGGAGCTCGTAATGTCATTATATAAAAAATGAGAAGGTCGTGAAACAAGGGGGTCCTGCGATGGAGTATCCTTGAAAACTAAGATATATATTATTAAAAGAGGCTCCCATGGATGGACCCGCCATCTATTTTTCCCTTATGGAGCTATGTGGGAATTGGTCTTTCAAACGATTTTTTTTCCAACGGGAAAATCTCTCAATTATATTGATATATAATGTGTTCTCATGACAGAAGATTTACAATCGCAGTTGTAGAGACAATCGAAGACCCGAGAAAACTAGCTATCTGGGATTCTTCAAAAAATTCAAAGGCCAGAAGAAAAGCACCAACTCACAAACATAAAAGACCGTTGAGATGAGAGGAGTAGATCTTTAAAAAGTGTTAGAAAATAGGGAGGGCCCTCATGTCCATCTATCCAAAGATTGTATGTTATAATGCCCTCTTTTTTCTGAAGTGTTGCCTTTGATAGTTGGTATGATGTTTTGTTGTGCTCACGATAGATGTGTTTGTAGCTGAGCTTTTTGAAAGTGGGTTGAAGTAGTCTAATTCTTCCATTCCAAGCCAAGAGGGAGATGGTTTGTAGGTCACCTTGGTTATTCAACCACTCAATAATAGTTCTGGAATCCCCGAGTATCTGAAGGACTTCAATATGAAGTCTGGAGGCCAAGTATAGTGTGGCCCAGGCACCTAGTAATTTTTCCCTGGTGTTGGTGCCCAGACCACAGTTGAAGGTCCATCTGTAGAATGAATTTTTTGTGATTTTGATCAACCCTCCATCACCGCTTTGAGTGCCATTTGACTGCACTGCTCCATCGAACCATCCCGTTGGTATGTCCTCTATGTCAGGTGTCATCTATGGTCTTTCAAACGACTTGAAACTTAATTATTTAAAGAATGACATTATGGGGTCGCCCCTACTATGACACGGCATGGTGTAAAGTTTGGATAGCGTTGAGCCTCCAATCATATGCAGTTTGGATAACGTTGGAATTGTTATGAGTGAAGCCGCCTCACATCGAGTTAAGATTGTTGAACCCTTGGAGCCCCCTTTTTATGTGAAGAGGTCAGATATTCGACAAGCTTCCTCTAATTTTAGAAAAAATCTTGTTAAATTGGATTATTTTATAATTATTTATACAATTAATAGATCTAGGAAAACAATTGATAGTTTATTGTATAAGGAGTTAGAGAGCTAAAACCTATATAAGGGTTTACTCTCTCCATTTACAAGATGGATTGGATTGGAGAAGGATCTCGGTGTAAATAAAAAAAAGTTCTAAGCTATTGGAGTATTTTTGTCTTTATTTTGTCCAAGTAATAGAGTAATGTATAAGTAATTTCTTATGAGTGGCTATTAGATCTTTGTGCTACAAGTGGGAATTTGTTTGCATGTGTATGGATGTCAAAGGCAACTGAAGAGCCAAGGAAAGGTGCTTCATCTTAATTGGAAAGGGCTATGGTAATGGTTTTCCTCCCTCTTATCCCCCTTTTGTATTATTTACCTCTCAAGATATAAACATTACAAATTCTAGATCACTTGATCAGGTGTGTTTGTGGATAGTCTTTGGTAGGGGCCACCTTTATAATTTGTTTTGAGTAGTGGATCCATTATAGGCCCTCTCCACCATATCACTTGTAGATCAAACAACCAAATTAGATGTGTAGTTTGCATATCGAATGATTGTATACTACCCCCTAATCTTCCTTTAGAACCACCCTCTAAGATTACTCACATGACCCCATTGCCCAAGCAATATAAGTTATTGATCTCCCTTTTATCCACCACTCTTAACCATCTAAATTCCATCTTAATTTCTCCATTTATATTTATGTTGTTAAGCTTCCTCATACTCCCACTATCCATTACACACATTAAGCTTAGTAACCAATAGAGAAGCCCTCCTTGGTTAGGATTCCATTTACCCTAGCTTAAAGTAAAAAGGAGAGTTGCTCAAGTGGCGGTGGTCAACCTCCTAGTTCCACAAGGCTAACACCCATCTTTGGGACTTTGGGCAAAAGTGTTGGTTTGTGTGGTAACAATTAGTAATAGGAGCATGAACAAATGTGTCTTCATATTTTCTCACTCAAAATGCCAATGTTAACGATATAGTTTTTTATGGTCATTAGGCATGTAAAAATACCCTCGTCATTTTCTCTCATTGGGTTGAGGGGTTCTCTATGAATCATATTGCTCAACTTTCTAGTCTTTTTTGGGTTGAGTTTCTTAGCCTACCCATGCAAACTTGGTATTTCCTAAAGCTCTTTTTTATACATGTGGGCAGGTTTATTGTCCATGAGCTAACTATCCTTTTAACCAGGTAGCCCAAGCTAAGGGTTTGCCTCTTTGTTAATTTTCCAAAGGATTTGAAAGAGTTTGTCCTTATCTTGGTCGGGGATAAAATGATGACATACCCCATTAGATAGATCAATACAAACTAATTTTTTTTGTGTCAATATATATACCACAATATTTGAGACTGTCCATATCCGCTCTGGTCATGTGTCACTTATGCTAAGACCCAAGCCATCATCAAGGCAACAATGACATTAATGGTGGGCGGATGCAAGTTGTTTGCAAGAATAATAAGAGTGCAAGTCGTTTGCAAGAATAACAAGAGTAGTAAATCTTCTACATTCTAAAATTCCAAGATACCCAAGTGATTTTGGTAGAGGCAAGAGCAAACCCCTAGCCTCTGGAATAGTTAAGACTGTTACACACCATTCCTTAGCATCTTTCTCTTAGGGATGAGGCTTTTGAATGATCCATGGGGACCTACGAACCCAATCTACATCAACATGACACACCCACTTTGACATGAAAGGAGAGAGATTTGAAACCAAGACTTCTCCCTAGTGTTAGCAATCCATTTACAAATACACCTTAAAGGGTAATCCCCTTAGATGGTAGTTCAGTGTATAAATCTCAATCATAGACGTTTTTTATAGTATTTGAAAATGAAAACCCTAAAGAATTACAAGATTCACATTTGTAGAGATGTGTAATTATTATATTGTTTGGAAGGATAAACCTTTAAGAATTACAAGATGCACATTTGTAGAGATATGTAATTGTTATATTGTTTGGAATGACACACTTTTAAGAATTACACGATGCACATTTGTATAGCTCTTTGTTTTCTTATTTGTCCAATCTACCATTTTAAGTTATTGATCTCCCTTTTATCCACCACTCTTAACCATCTAAATTCCATCTTAATTTCTCCATTTATATTTATGTTGCTAAGCTTCCTCATACTCCCACTATCCATTACACACATTAAGCTTAGTAACCAATAGAGAAGCCCCCCTTGGTTAGGATTCCATTTACCCTAGCCTAAAGTACAAAGGATACTTGGTGAGGTGACAGAGGTCAACCTCCTAGTCCCACAAGGCTAACACCCATCTTTGGGACTTTGGGCAAAAGTGTTGGTTTGTGTGGTAACAATTAGTAATAGGAGCATGAACAAATGTGTCTTCATATTTTCTCACTCAAAATGCCAATGTTAATGATATAGTTTTTGATGGTCATTAGGCATGTAAAAATACCCTGGTCATTTTCTCTCATTGGGTTGAGGGGTTCTCTATGAATCATATTGCTCAACTTTCTAGTCTTATTTGGGTTGAGTTTCTTAGCCTACCCATGTAGACTTGGTATTTCCTAAAGCTCTTTTTGATACATGTGGGCAGGTTTATTGTCCATGAGCTAACTATCCTTTTAACCAAGTAACCCAAGGTTAGGGTTCGCCTCTTTGTTAATTTTCCAAAGGATTTGAAAGAGTTTGTCCTTATCTTGGCCAAGGATAAAATGATGACATAACCCATTATAGATAGATCAATACAAACTAATTGTTTTTTGTGTCAATATTTAGACCATAATATTTGAGATTGTCCTTTAATGCTCTGATCAAACCCATAGGCCACTCTGGTCACGTGTCACTTAGGCTGAGACCCAAGCCAAACATCAAGGCAACAATGACATTAATGGTAGGTGGATGAAAGTCGTTTGCAAGAATAATAAGAGTGCAAGTCATTTGCAAGAATAACAAGAGTAATGAATCTTCTACATTCTAAAATTCCAAGATACCAAAGTGATTTTGGTAGAGGGGCCAAGCAAGAGCAAACCCCTAGCCTCTAGAATAGTTAAGATTGGTGCACACCATTCCTTAGCATCTTCCTCTTAGGGATGAGGCTTTTGAATGATCCATGGGGACCTGCAAACCCAATATACGTCAACATGACACACACCCACTTTGACATGAAAGGAGAGAGATTTAAAACCCAAACTTATCCCTAGTGTTAACAATCCATTTACAAATACACCTTAGGGTAATCTCTTTGGATGGTAGTTCAGTGTATAAATCTCATAGGTGTTTTTTATAGTATTTGAAAATGCAAACCCTAAAGAATTACAAGATTCACATTTATAGATATATGTTATTATTATATTGTTTGGAAGGATAAACCTTTAAGAATTACAAGATGCACATTTGTAGAGATATGTAATTGTTATATTATTTGGAATGACAAACTTTTAAGAATTACACGATGCACATTTGTATAGTTCTTTGTTTTCTTATTTGTCCAATCTACCCTTTTAAGTGCAAGGATGTAAATTTGTTTGTCATTATTATATGAACTTGACTCAAAATGTGTTTTTGATTTGTTGACATATGTTGACAATATGGGTTTTAAACACTTGGCTTTATAGGAAATTGCTAACGAAAAGAGATTTTCAAGATTAGATCTTCTACACAAAAAGAGAGAAAAAGACTAATTAATTTGGAGATTGAATCTTTGAACTAGGAAAAAAAAAATACCACTAAAAGTGGATCAAAACATGGAAGAGACTTTCAACTATTAAGTGGATTCATGGAACACTTAAGGTTACAGCTGTAAAAGAGAATTGGCCTCAAACATAGTGATTGCAAAGATCTTTCCTATGGGCCCCCCAAAAAAACTTATCTCTTCACTAAACTATTAAAGCAATACCTATTTATAAATGAAGTTAAAGGTAACTGAAACTCTTCCAAATTATGATTAGTGTTTGAGACTATGGTACTAATCATTTTAAAATAAGCTTTGGATTAGTAATTAGATAAACCAGTCCATTCCATCATTAAACAAATAATACAAAATTTTCAAAATAAAGGATTTATTTACCCTTCTATTAATGCAACATTTATAGCTTCTATCTTTACAAGCTAGATCACGAATGACATAAAAACTGAGACCTATTTCACTTTGAAGTTTGTACTATAGAATAATGGTAAAGGTCTTGGTTAAAAGAATAAGTGCATTTATTGATAAACTAGTTCTGTGCGAGGTAAGAAGTGGTTGAAGAGTCTTTTCATTTATACATGAATGAAGGAACCAACGTTATTTTTGGACAGATACATGGAGAAGGTTCATGATAAGTATGGAAAAGGTTCATACTACCTGAGATAGGATTTTTAAGAGTAGATTTAAAGTCAAGGGCCGTTAATTGGTATAATAGTTGATGGGTTTTTCATGTCCTGCAAACAAACAAGGTCAACGTGGCAGTACCTACCAATGAAATACCCATCAGATTTTTCTCAACCTCCACAAAGGATTAAACAAGAATGTCTACTCTTAGTATTTTGGATACACAAATAAAGGAAATATGGATTTAAAGAGGGGTTGAAAAAACTATTCAGTTGGTAGTTAAACATCAGCTGTTTGTTGGCCAACAAAACTTTCAATATTCAAACTATCTCGACTCTTACTCTGAAAACAAAAAAATTCTGTAAGGCATATCAACTAGACAGTTTGTTCCTTCTTAGCATCCCACATTAGATAAATCTATCAAAATCGGGAACACGTACTAGACAAGGAAAAAAATTCGTTTCTGAGTCGCTCCCCAAATTTTAAACTTGAAACAAAACAAGGCATTGTAGCCAACATACTAGACTAAATAAATGGAAGGAAATTACATCTTAAAAACAAAACAAACAGCTTAATTGGAAGACGGTCCTCTTCCTCAAACAGAAATTACATCTAAAACCAAACCAAGCAACCTAATTGGAAAGAAGGTCCTCTTCCCCACATCTTAAAAACAAAACAAGAAAACAAATTGGAAGGAGGTCCACTTCCTCAAAGAACAAGCACCCTAATAGGAAGAAAGTCTTCTTCCTCCAGGTTAGAAACAGAAATTACATTTCAAAAACAAACAAGCAACCTAATTAGGAGGTCCTCTTCTTCACATTAAAAAACACCACAACAGCGTAATCGGAAGAATGTCCTCTTCGTCGAAAGCTAGAAACAGTTTTTTGATTCAGATAGCATGCAAATTCAACCCTTCCAACCTTCAATTTCCATTATCTTATACAAAGGAGAGCTCCATTCAGGCGATTGATTTTTATTGTGTTCTTTCCATTCTACCCACCACATCATGAAGCTACTTCCTTCCAAAAAGACCTCAGAAGAAATCTGGCGATCGTTGATCATCCTTGTCATATAGCCTTCAAACATTTCAAGCCTTTCTAGCTTTTGGTGTTGGCCTTGTTTGAGATCTTCCAAGTCTTTCCAAGCCTCTTCTACATGTGCCCAAAAGCATGAGTCCTGAGTGAGGGATGCAAACTTTGTGCGAGGTTTCTGACCTGTTGAACTGAGAGTGTTTTCTTTCTCTTCCATCCATTTCTGAAGAACTTTATGGCGAGTGGATCTTCCATCTAAAAGATAGTTGCTGTTTCTGTTGCCTTTAGACACGCCATAATAATTTGCAATATCCAGAGGCTCTACAAGTCTGCTATAGGTATTGCCAGCATATATCCACTTCTTTTTGGATTGGAAATCACTCGGCAACTCATGCCTATTCCACATTTCAATAATCTCATCCCAAAATAAGGCAAGTTTTACCCTACGCAAATTTGCATCAATATCCTTCCTATCAAGTTTCTTGAAGGAATCATAATATGTGATGCCATTTTCCTTCTCACAACGCTCTTTATACCACTCAAGCTCTGCCATACTACGTTGTGCCTCACTTAATTCAATAGCCAGCTTAGTAATGTTTGTGTTATGCTTGTTTTCAATATTTCTTGCTTTTTGTAAGGAAATCCGTGCATGATCATTCTGCACAAAGTTGACATCACCAATTCAAGAACACATTTCAAGCATCAATTAGTGTGCATAAATGAAGAAAATAAAATTCAGAAGTATATAAATAAAGCCAATACTACATTAGAATCTAATGTCAAATCTTACACAATAAGAAACTAGTGGAACTTCTACACGAGCTGATACGATGGCCTTGAATTCTTAAGAAAGACTCGAAGGACATAAATAATAAACTCTTCAAATTTTTATATACTCTGTTCATTGCAGAAAGCTCAAGAGGTCAGAAAGTTCAAAGTTCACCGAAGAGACTCACAGTTTATCGAAGGACATATGTAATAGGCTGTTCATTTTTTATATACTCTGTCCATTGTAGAAAGCTCAAGAGGTCAGAAAGTTCAAAGTTCACCGAAGAGACTTACAGTTTATCAGATTAAAATCATATTGCAGTGAGAGAAGTGAGGTGATTTACATGCCAGGTAAGGGAGATGCTCCTCTGTGTCTATATGTGTAACATTCCTATCAACATAAAAAACGAAACATACACTAGGATAGATCTATGTTAAACCCCATATGTATTATACGCAAGGGTTTCTGAACCGCAACTTTTCGGAGCGCTTGCGCTCCGGGGGATGTCACCCTCCATTGCCTCCAAAGTCTCCTCGACCGTCGATCTCGCCCCAAGATCCAATGGTTCTCCTTTTTCAGGCAGCTTGGGCTGTTAGTTGACGTCAACCCGCTTGCCCTCCAAAATGCCCCCTCCTCTGTTGGATCACCCCCTTCTCATCTGACGGCACACGTTTAACCATGGGGCATTTTCCAATGCACTTTACTGTTTGATGGGCTCATGGTCAACGCCCACGTGATGTTTGGCAGTGGTCAAAATGTAGCTGGGCCATTCCCATTTGGTCCTTAATATTTTAAAAGGGACGCCACGTGAGTGTCATGCTTCTTTATGGGAGGTTTTTAGCATTATGAGGGGAGCTTTGGAGAGAGGGGAGGACGACAATAAGATTGGATGAGGGGAATTAATCAGGCAGTGCTCAGGAAGGAAAGAAAGGAGGACGAAGAAGAAGAGAAGGGAGAATTCATGGAGAAGAAGTAAAAATAGGTGAAGGGAAGAATAGAGAAGGAGAGTGGAAGAAAGAGGAAGAGGCAGTTCCAGCAGACAGCTGGGTAGAACTATCATTGATAGTGACTATTGGATAGAACAGACTGACTGTTCCAACAAAGAATGTGGAAAGGAAAGAGGAGGAGAGGAAGAGAAGGAAGGTGAAGAAGATAGAAGAATGGAGAGGAGGCAACGATTCTAGCAAGCCTTTTGGGTAGAATTGCCAAGACGGAGATGTAGAACGAAAAGAGATTGAAGCTCTAGAAAAGAAGAACACAATTCCAGTATTTGCTGGGCAAAATTGGGGAATAGTGAGGAAATCGGAGAAAAGAAGAACACAATTCCAGTATTTGCTGGGCAAAATTGTGGAATAGTGAGGAAATCGGAGAAAATAGAAGAAAGGGTTCCAGTGGGTTGAAGTTGGGTAGAATCCTTGAAGAAGAAAAGAACTTGGTTCCAGCAGCAGTGTTGGCTAAAACCAATTCTTGAGAGTAAGAAGGGTAATTCCAGAGTTTTTATCGGGTAGTGCAGCAAGGAGAACAACATAAGAGCTAGCGCTTATAAAAACAGGAAACAAGAAGAAGAGCCCGCAATTCCTGTGGAAGCATTGGGTAAATGATTCCCTTGCTTTGATAAGGAAAACCACTGTAATTTTGTGTTGTGTGTAAGCCTACCTGAGACTTAAACCAGCAAGCGGTCCCAAATCTGGGTTTGAAGAAAAGAAAATTTGGATCTTTAATTGTTACAACAATAGAAGCCCCTTGAGGCATTATGTCACATGTGTGTAAATTCATAAATCTACAATTTAATATATATCATTGGTTGTGCAAATTTGGGTTGTCCCCTTCGTGTGCTTGTGTTTAATAAAAATTGTGTGTGCGTACTTTTAATGTTGTGTGCTCTAAGTCTAGTCTTGCCAGCCCTGGTGGTGGTTGTTGTTTGCATGCCATCCTAGGCTGCATCAGTTTGATATCAGAGCAGGAAGATTCCCACTGTAAATTGCAACTCCATCAAGAGAAGGAAGACTGGATAGACGTTATTTTTTAGAACAGCTCTAGTGTTTAATGGGTAGAGTTGTAGGAGAAGGAAAGAGAATATCTCCAACCAGCAGTTGGGTAGGATGTTGTTAAGAAGTTAAAGGTGCACACAGTAAAAGGAATATTTACACCGTTCGGTGGAAAAGTTGTAAGCAGATTTGGAATCTGCTTGTGATTGTTAAAGTGCCTGTGAGCTTGGATTACTCTTATACGGAAAAAGAACCCACCGAGGTTTTGAAGATTGAAGGGTAGATTTTAAAATCTCCAAGTGGTTGAAGGCAGCCCCAGCAACCAAACTCATTGGGTAGAGTTGTCAAGAAAAGCTTGAGAAGACAACAGTTCCAGCAAAGTGATAGCTGGGGAGGACTGTTGTAAAGGGTTTGAGTGAAGAAAGCCAACAACGAGGAAGGAGAACTCCAACCATCAAGTTGGGTAGTGTTGGAAATTCAAAAGGAGAAGATTGCACATTGCAAGTGTAGAGATGGCAATAAGAAGTGCAAAGACTGGGAGCACCAGTAGAAAAAGGTCTTTTGAGGAAGAGACCTTAGACAAGTTAATAAGGTTAATGGCTAGGTTAGAAACCTTGGAAGCAGCTCAAAGAACTTGCTAAAAGAAAGAGCCAATGAAGCTGGGTAAAGAGGAAAGGAAAGAGCCCAGAAATCCGTACAATACGGTCTCACTGCTGCTGCTGTACTTTGTCTAGATTTCTGTGCTCAGAAATCTGTACAATATGGTCTCATTGCTGCTGTTGTACTTTGCCTCGATTTCTGTGCTCAGAAACTGCCTTGAAATTCGTGCCACAATCTGCTTATGTGGTCTCTCCCAGCACGACTCTCTCAAGCTCTTGGTCTCTCAAACTCTAGGAATGAATGAATGGGGGCACCTTAGTCTCTAAGTAGACTTGGTGGAGGAAACTGAAGAGTCGTGACTTTTCATTTTCCCTCACAAAATTCCAAAAGTCACATTTAATTTTATCTCTCATAAAATTAATTTCTAGAGACCTCTTTTGGATAGTTTCTCACCCCTAGGCGCCTAGGTGATGAGAAACACTTGTCCTTGGTACTTTTATTTAATTATTTTAACACTCCCTCTTACCGAGGAAAGTGTTCCTCACCACCCCAAGCTTATCTCTAAAAGGCACAAACTTTCCTTTCCCCAAAGCTTTTGTGAGGATGTCCGCCATCTGCTCATCGGTGGAAACATATTGTACCTCAACTGCTCCTCTCTGAACATGGTCCCGGATGAAGTGATAACTAATCTCAATGTGTTTAGACCTGTCATGGAAAAATGGATTCTCAAAGAGTTTAATGATTAATCCAACTCTGATTGTCACAGTAGATCATCGTGGGTCTCATCTCCACACCAAATAATCCAACTAGCAACTTGCGAAGCCAAATGGCCTCACAACTAGCCTGACTGGTTGCCATGTACTCAGCCCTAGCATAACTCAAAGCCAGACTGCTGAACCCAATCCAAAGCAACACCCTGAGATACTCTTCCTGTCATTGACACATCCTGCCCAATCTGAATCTGAATAGTCAATCAACCGAACTCCATCCCCTCTCTCATAGTTCAAGCCAAAATCCAATGTACCCTTAAGGTACCTGAGCACATGTTTTGCTACAATCCAATGTACTCTCCGAGGTTCCACCATAAACTGACTAAGAGAGTTAACAGCAAAACAAAGATCTGGTCTTGTGTTGACCAAATACATCAGCGAACCAATCAACTGACGATACAACGTGGGATCAACCACCTCTGTCTCAGAAGAATGTAGCTTCTTCTAGTTGGTTGTCATAGGTGTGGACATGGGTCTACAATCCTCCATCCAGAATCTCATCCGCATATCTACCCTATCCCAGAAAGATATGTCCATCCTCCTGCCAAACCTCCAACCCCAAGAAGTAGTGCATCAGCGCAATGTCTTTCATCTCGAATTCTAAAGCAAGGCTCTCCTTGCAACCAACTATGAGTCTCTCGGCCCCTGTAATAAAGAGATCATCCACATATAGCACAAGAATGAGAGGATCACCTCCAACCACAATGAAGTACAGGTTGGGATCTGCCTCACTCTTCATGAAACCCATCTGCTGCAAGTATGTGTCTATCCTGGAGTACCAAGCTCTAGGAGCTTGCTTCAGCCCATACAAGGCCTTCTTCAGTCTGCATACATGAGAATCACTCTCATGCACCTCAAATCCACGTGTTTGTTCAATATAAACCTCCTCCTCAATGAGATCATTCAGAAATGCGGTCTTCACATCCATCTGATGGCTCCAACCCATCTCTGTTGCAATGGAGATCACTGCCCTGATTGAGGTGTATCTAGCTACTAGAGAAAAAGTCTCATCATAATCAACTCCCTCTACCTGTGATAAGCCCTGAGCCACGAACCGAGTCGTGTACGTCTCAATGCTTCCATCAGCATCATACTTTATTTTGTACAGCCACTTGGAAGTCACTACTGACTTCCCATCAGGTCTAGGAACCACCTCCCAAACATCATTCTTCATGATGGAATTGTACTCTTCCATCATGGAATCTCTCCAAACCTCTCGATCAACTGCCTCCTCAAAGGTGGAAGGCTCAGACTCTCTGATGTTGCTCACCATCGCAAGATAACTGCAAAACCTCTCTGGAGGTTTACTCTCCCTCACAGCCTGCCTGGGATTCCCCACTGAACCCTGTGCCTCCCTCAAAGTGTACTGAAACCACTTAGGCTTCCTCCTCTCTGAAGTAGTGTCTTGTGGAGGGGACTCTCCCTGCTCAACCCTATCACCTAAAGACTGTGAACCTGAAGTAGAATCTGGAGAACTCGATCCTGAAACCTGTGGACCAGTAACCTGTGATCCTGACATCTGTGGCCCTGTAACCTGTGGTCTAGTCGTCACCGAAACTGGTGGACCTAAACTCTGTCTCACTGAAGTCTGTTGTGGACTCTCCTGAATCTGAGGTGATGACTGCTCACCCCTCTCAGTCCCTTGTGACTTCCTAAAGGCTCCATCCTCCTCAAATCTCAAATCCCTTCTCAAAATTGTCTTCCTCAAGGAAGGGATGTATATGCAGAAAGCCTTTGAATTCTCGCTATACCCAACAAAGATCCCCTTCTTTGTCGTGGGTTCTAGCTTTGTCCTCTTCTCAGAAGGGACATGTGAATATGTAATACACCCAAAAATCCTAAAGTGCCCAACATCAGGCTTCTTCCCAGAGAAAGCCTCCTCAAGAGTTTTATCCCCCAAGACTCTGTGTGGACTCCTATTCTGCAAATAAACTGCAGTGTTGCAAGCCTCGGCCCAAAGAAAAAGTGGTAGTCCCTGATCATGTAACATGGCTCTCGTAGCCCCAACAATAGCCCTATTCTTCCACTCAGCCACCCCATTCTGCTGTGGGGTGTATGGATCTGTCAACTCTCTCCTGATGCCTTCTCGAGCACAAAAGTCACGAAACTCATTGGAGGTATACTCACCCCCATTATCAGATTTCAATACTCTGATTTTCCTCCCTGTCTGGTTCTCCACAAGAGCTTTGAACTCTTGGAACCGCTAGAAGACCTGTCCTTTGGTCTTCATGAAGAAAATCCAAGACTTTCGTGAGAAGTCATCAATGAAAAAGACATAATACAAGAACCCAATCAAAGATGCAGAAGACATAGGACCACACACATCAATATGAATCAGATCAAGGATACCAGTTGCTCTACTATCACTGCTTGGAAAAGCAGTCTTGGTGTACTTCCCAAGAGCACACCTCCTGGTGCTTTGTACTGAACTCTGGCACTCCAGACACAATCTCTCTCAAGATCCTCAGTGCCCCATGATGCAAGTGGGCCATCCTCCTATGCCATAACTCACAAAGGTCACTGGTGTTGGTGCCATGAAACAATGCTCTCGAAGGCTGAAACATGATCTTGTACAACTTCTCATGTCGAATACCAATCACTTTGGCCAAAGTGACTGGAGATCCCTTAGGATACAAGAGCACCTGCCCATCACGAAACAATACCTCATGCCCCCTATCCTCAACAGTGGAAACTGACACCAAGTTCTTCTTCAGTCCCGGAACATATAGGACATCTCTCAACAACATGGGAGGTAGAGACTCCTTCTGAAATCATACAATCCCACACCCAACTGCTTTGACCACCAAGTCATCTCCAAGTACCACCTCCTGGTCTCCAATCGCTGTAAACTCAATAAAGTACTCACGAACTCTTGTCATATGGCGGGAGGCACGACTGTCAATGTACCAAATACAAGTGGAAGATGCTCTAGATGAGAGGCAAGCAGTCAAAGAATACTCCTTCTCGAACCTGTGAGTAAACTCCTCCACCTCCGCTGAAGTTGCAACTTGTTTCTTCTTCTTGTCAGGGCACTGTCCAGCATAGTGCCCAAACTGATGGCAAGCAAAGCACTTGACTTTGCTCATGTCTTTCTTCCCTTCACCTTTCTGCTTGTTCCCTCCCTTGGAACCCTTCTTGGACCTGCTCTTGCCTTTAGCTGCAAGAGCCA
>SNQJ01S0026576.1:3086-49026 GCA_010110895.2 Picea sitchensis
GCCAGGAATGGTAGTTTGGGTTGCTACTGATAACTTGGGAAAAAGGGTCCTGTAGTTTGACTGGCACCAGGTTGCCAGGAAAAGTTTGGCTGCTAGCCCGGATTCTGGTAGAAACCATGGCCCTGACCAGCATAAGGATTTTTCATCTGTGGAGACATCATCGGCTGATTTCCAATAAAGGACATCGGGTGTTGGGCATGCATCATGTTTGAAGGACTTTGGGAAGGATTACCCCATGCCGATCCCGATGGGAGAGGCATAGTGGTCTGTCCAGGGTTCCATTGACTGTGGAAAGAATTACCCCAGAACGACATTTCAGAGAAGGGAATGGATCCTTGTCCTGAGTTCCAAGGTCCTGCTATATGTGCCCCCGGTGCAGGAATAGTACCCTACGCCAGAGTAGACTGTCCAAAAATGGGATTGTCCCCAGATGGGAAAGCGGAGGATGAGAAAGTGTTGCTACCAAATGTATCGTTCCAAACAAATGGTGACGAACCTACTGGCATATTGTGCGTAGGTGTTCCTTGACTCCCGACTCCAAATAAACTAGTGTGTGCAGGCTGCCCGACGGACTGCTGATGTGGACCACCAAGCGAAGGGGACGAAGGAGGGATATGAACTCCGGTGTAAGGAAAAGTGTTAAAAGGGATAGGAGTGCCCCCAAGTTGACCTTGCAGAGGAGCATTAGAGCTCTCTGCCCCCAGACCCAAAGTCTGTAAAGTGGAGTAGGTTAGTGCAGGACTTGTACCTGAACTAGGCATACCATATGAAAACGGAGGGCCTGTCGCACTAGGTGTGAAGGGGTTTGTAGCCGCCGCCATAGATGGGTTATATCCATTGTGCAACGTAGTTGCGACCGAGACCATGGTGGCTTGGACCGACGACGGTAATTTAGGAGATGATTCTCTTGTGGTAGGAACTATGGTGGGAATGGAAGAATTCCCAGACAAAGTAACAACGTTTGTTTCCATAGTTGTGTGAGGCACTGACAGGATTTCGTAAAATTGGATTGGTACAATAACCGGTGGCCAGGTATCAGTGGTTGGGGTTTCAACCCTGCCAATATTGGCGATTGAATCCTCTGGGAGTTGTTCGTGCACAAAGGTTTGTAACCTGATCGCTTCGAAAGACCCTTGTTGGTCTAGTTTCCGCCTCAATGGTGGCGGGGGTGGCCCCAGTATAACCGACGACAGACCCATAAGCCTTCGTGACTGGCGAAGCTCGGGATCCTCCACTGTGTGAGAAGATTCAAGACATGCTAAGGTATTCTACACGTTCAAAAGTAACACACACTAAAACAAAAATCCCTTAAGAGATAAGACAAGCAATCACTAAACTAGTTGGAAGAATAGTTACAACAACCAACACTAGAGAAACTTACCGGTGCAAGTGAAACTCGAACAAGGAAGCACCCTCCGAGTATACTATGCAAAGCATGGCCTGATGTCTGTCCTAGGTATAGCAGTATACCCCCGCAGTCACTTTTGTATGTCCCTAACAAAGATTGACAACTAGGTTGCCAGCACGCGAACAGTCACCAGACAGGTACAGTCGAAAGTCGGGTAGACCACAATGAGCAGAGTATCAAGCCTGAAACCTATCAAGGGTATCGAGAGAAAATTTTCCGGAAGAAAACTAAGGACCTCGAACAGATTCAATACCCACGAAGCCTTGTGTCAAGTGCAAACGACGGAATCCCAAAACAAGCCCTCGATATGTGTTCTCCACTACGATTGGTCCGGCTTTGGAGGGGTTATCTCCACTACCTTTCCGCACACGACCTCGTGTTTATCCCCTATGTTAGAGGGGGATCCCAGATAACTTCCATGAAACTGGACTTCTACACTCCCTATCACAGACTCTAATGTTTGGTTTTGAATGGCCTTGGAGAGTTTCCTCTCCAACCTAATCCAAGGCCCTAGTCATGAACTAGTTTGTGGACCCTACAAACAAAAAGTCTAAAAGATTTTAAGTTATCGTTGCTTTTAAGGATTTTTCTTATGTCAAGGGGTATGGAGTTGAAACTGATGGTGTGTAAAGACGAAAGAAAAAATGAATGAAAAAAGAAACTGGAAACAAAAGACTTTTACTAAATGCAAAATTTTCAGCAACTTTTCACAAAGAAAGATTTATTTTTCTTTTCAATTTTTTCTAAGATTTTATGCAGCAAACATAAAGGAATTTCACTCGACTACGAGCTACTTATGCTAAAAATGCACTGTAAAAACTTATGAACCAAAAGACTTCTCCCTAGCTAGTGATGCAAAAACACACTCTTCAAACAAATAAGAAAATGAAAAGAGATTTTTTTTATTTAAGTGCTAATAAAGCATTAAAGGGAAAATACCGACAAGCACAAAACCAAGAAAGACAAATTCTAGCTTAAAGTGCAGATTGCAAAGAATCATAGTAAAGATACACAATGGCAATAAAGAAAACAAAGACTCTTACGCTTGCCTAAAAACCATAAAGATTTTTATTTTTTATTTATTTTTATTTTCTGTTCAACTATCAACTGAGAAAAAGAAGGCTAAGGATAAGATGACCTAACCTACTGACTGTTCGACCCTAGACTCAAACACCTGAGAGGAATACTTCTCATAAAAGGAGGGGATGACCGCCCCACCCTGAACAAAAAGTATCATGTCAAGTACGCTACTATCACTAAAGCAACATGCGTGCGAACTCATGCTGAGCTAAAATAGGACACATGTACACGCGGGATGACCTTGTATAGGCCGCGTGTATGTATAAATTCTAAGACAAAGATAAAAATAGGCAATCCAGAACAAGAAGAGGCCTCTGGTATTGACAACCAGGGTCCCTTGAAGGCTCGGATGCTTTTTCTAACAGAAAAGAAAAAATAATGCAAGGAATAATAAGGTGAAAAAAGAAATCTGAGACAAGATCGTGAACCAGCAAGACCCAAACATGATTCTAGAAAACCCCCTAAGAATATACAATTCTGACAGGGAAGAGGTGGAATGCCTCTAAATTTCTCTGAATTCCTACACGCTATTGTTATCCCTACAGCTAGCGTTCACACACGAGTTGTAAGAGGATAGGGCGTGGGCACACACGTGCAAGCCTTCTTCAGGCCACGTGTACCTCTATGTGTCCCGACAACTACCATCAAGCAACAGCCAAGGAAGACTGGTATAAAGAACCAGGCTCCCTGCTAGCTCAAACCTTACAGAAAAAAACAGACAAAGAATACAAAAAACCTAGTTCTTAATCTACCCAAAAACTCAAATAAATCCGGAAACCATAAAGAGTAGCTTCCCCAGTATGGTCACCAATTCTATTGTTGGGAAAAATACCCTACAGACTAGCAAACTAGGGTCAGACTTGCATGCAGATTTTGACCGAAAATAAATTACTTTTTAACGTACAATCCAAGATTAAAACACCTCTTTCATAGTAAATGGATGAAGAGAACCACTAACCTTTTTACTGGCGTTTGATGTAGATCCTCCATTGCGCTTTGACCACTTTCTTGCGCTGCGCCTTCCACAGATAACCTGCAATCAAGACAAATACCAACTATGCATGCATGCTACTTCTCTACTCAAGGGTTAGAAATCAAGCATAAATTTATCAAATCATAGACAATTCATACATTGGGACAGGAAAAGTATTCTTTTTATTACTGAAAATGAATCAACTTACAATCAAAGCTGAGACCGACCACTGCTCCTTGAACCTGATCCTGGGCTCCTCTTCTTCTATACTCCAACTGCTTTGCGTTAAATCTCCTTTGGCGTGAGGAAAGGCTAAAGGGTTGGGACAATGGATTACGTAAATGGGCAGAGTTTCTTCACTATATTGTTTCCTCCTCCAAATGGTACCCCTACCCCCTCTTTTATAGAATAGAAGGAGCTAGGGTTTTGGACAAACCCTCGGCCATGCATGGCCAGGAGTTTCAGTTAACTGAACCATAGCTTGTTTTCCCGTCGGCAACTTTCCTCTTTTCGTGCTTTGTTAGGTACACGCGGGCTATAGTAAGCCAGCCAACGTTCACATGCGTGCAGTAATGGGTTAGGGCGTGTGGGCCTTGACCCAAGAGGATTTCCAAAGAGTTGTTCAACAGATGTTTTGGCCATGAAGGGATATGAGTTGGCCTGATGCCAGGAAAGCATGTGTGGTGCAATTTAGGGTTATAACAATAGGTTGTTCAATATAATGGATTTTTTTTTAATTATTATAATTTAGAAGTATTAAAAGAATAATAATATATATAATTATAGTTGATTAGGTAAATACAAATATTAGTTAATGATAAATCTGATTATAACAATATATAAGTCTAGTCAAATTAATTTAAAAAAATGAAATGATAATCTTTAGTATTTTGTAAGATATTGATTAGTATAGACTGTCCATTTGATTATCTATTTATATATAAATATGTATCATGTATTTTTATAAAAATGATTTTCTATCTCTTAAGAGTTCATAGAAAATTCTTTGTGTTTTGTGTTTTTTTTTACTAGATCAACTTCATTGCCCCATACTTAATACATAACATGAGTGCATGCCACTCTTCTTGATAGTGTTATGATATTTCCCATATTTTAATGAATTAGGTTGTAACAACAATACACTATACCATTTTAATAATTATTCTTTGTTCTTGTATTCTTTTATATGATGGTTAGGAAACTAATTTAATGGATTAGACATAAATTTACAATGCACAGGTAAGACAATCAATTATTTTTAATTATGTTAAATTTATTTACAAACTACATCCATGTATTATCATTGATTCATTTTGTTATATTGTAAACTTTTTGACCAAATTAGATCTACTTTTTTGTACTGCATATTTCAATCCTTAGATGAACATTCTTATGCATTTTCAAATGTACTACTTGTTCCTGTTTCATTGTGACCAACTATCACCTTGTTAAAGCATGACATATGTCATATAGTCTGATAAGTTTCTCCACACACTTCAAGATTATGAGCACTTGTTGGTGTTTGATTCCACTTCGTATCCTTGTGATTGGTATTAGAGTGCCATTCTATATCTTTGTTTATCACTACAAGTGATTTTATCTAGATTTAATCAAACATAGCAAAGTTGAATATTATTCTCTATTAGATTTAATCATAAGAAAAAGATGGTCAATCCAACTTACCTCGAACAATTACCTTCAAACATGCTCATTGATCTCATATGATGGTTAAAACCAACTCCATCAGATTTTCCATTCGTAATGCAAATGCTATATAATATATGATTGTTGAGGCTCTTCAATGGCAGAGAAAGGAAACAGTGCCCATTTCATAAATTTGGACTAATGTTTAGTATTTTAATTTTTTAACTCTTAAACCATTAATATACCTCATAATTATTAATGAATAGTTAAATATAGAAACAAATTGATTCTGTGTTGTATAGAGTTATCTTTTTTCTCTATCAATTTCAATGTTATTTACAATTCTTCATAGTTATTAATTAATAGTCAAACTTAAAAGAAATCACACCATTCATATTTATCATCTCATCATTTAAAACAATTAAGTGGATACCAATAATACAATAATTCCTTTTACTTTAATTATTGTTAATATATGAAGTGCAAGAAACAACATCTTATTTAAGGAGAATGTAGTCTAACAATATTATTTCAAATATCAAACGTATGGAAAATTTTAAGGATCCATACTTTTTATAAAGTGTAGAAACCTTGCGAATCTTACTAATTCTTAAAATGCCAACCATAAAATCTTTGGTGATATTTTTGTAAAATATTCAAATTTCTAAAGATTTTATATGGTTTCTATAAAATCTTGGCGATTTTTAGAGTAAAATACTTTTATTTTATAGAATTTGGGTATTCATTTTAGAAAAAAAAGGAAATTGAAGAATCTTTTTTGGGAAAAAAACATGGAAAATTATCCCATGGGAGAAATTTAACACCTAAAATTTTCCCTAAAAAAGAGAGTTACAAGTTTATATTCACATTTGAGTTTAAGTGTTTGATAGGGGCATGACCAGATTGATAACGAACCAAACTTAAAAAAAAAAAAAGAACATTCCTACTCAACTAATTAATGCCCATTTCATCCAGATTGAGCTTATTCCTTGAAATCTAGACTACAAAAATGTGAATATCATATTTGAAAGTGTGAATATTAATTCCCCAAAAGTGTCAATAATAGATTTCAAAAGTGTGAATATTGGATCTATATGTGCTTAAATTTTATCCAAAAGTGTCAAATTTTGATTTCCAAAGTGTCCAAATGCGAATTCTAATTTTGAAAGTGTGAATTTGATTATGAAAGTGTCGATATTGAATTCCAATATCAATGTAGAATATATTATTTATGTGTGTATGCTTATCACTATGACATGCATCGCTAAATATTTCAATATTAACAAGAATCAAAATAGAAACAAGTATTATCATTGCATTAAAGAGATACATTTTCATAAACATTTAAAGCAACGAATCAACAATGATCCATAAATACAAAAATGAGGACTCTTATCCAATTTACCACCTTAATTTAAAACATTATAGCAAAACTATTTTGTAAATATTCACAAAACCCAAATCCCAAGTTAAGGGAGAAGAGAAAAATAGTTTTAAATAAAGCAATAGGTAAATAATATTGACTACTAATATATGAGTTCTTACAAGACAAGCATCATTAAAAAATGGCAATTATGCAGGAAGTTGTTTTCTCAAAGTAAGGCTCGCTACATCAACATCATTCTTTAGCTCTTCGATTCTATTCCATCCATTCTCGTTGTGCCTCAATTTCTACAGTTCACTTGCACTTATTTTTATTTTTTGTCTTCTCCATCTTACCTTGGTGACCATGCCCATATGATGTGATTCACATCAATCAATGCCATTTATTCTCGTCCAACAAACCACATTTGAGTTTTATTTAAACATTATTCCACAATGTTTGTTTTACTTTAATTTTCCAATAGGATTTGACCATCAAGCCACTACCTTGTATATCTCAATAGTGGCATTTGAACCTCTGTAAACATTTCCCTTTTCTCTACCCACCATATTTCACAATGTGGAATTGAAGACCATACTATGAGCATTTGTTCCTCAACAACAACACCCTTTGGACATAGTTCATCTCTAGGCTTGTTACATAGAGATCCAACATAGCAATCCTCGATAACAACACCTAGTCTTGGACATTTGAGGTTGTTGTGATGCCTTTTGGCCACTTCTACTCTCGAGAAATTAAAAAGGTTGTGATACCTATAATTTTTTTTTCCTTCTATGAGAATGTTTCACAAAATCTCTTTGTCCAATCATTCCACCAACATCTTGTAAATATGTTTCTCCAAATATTTTTTCACATGGTAATCTGCAACAATAAAGATACACTTCGGAAGTTTCAACAATCATTTTAAAACTTGGATCCCAATATCTCATAATTATAATCAAACAACCGATAGTATAATAATCCGGATCACTTGCAAGAAAGTGTCCTCAAAGAATAAGTTTGCTCAGTGCGCACAAGAGCGAGATGTTACATACACCCCCTCTTGGTCTAAACTTTGTCCTGAAGTTTCACAGTGTATAAGTGTGAAGATAAAGTGTATCATAGTATCATAAGTTTATCTATCAAACAAAAATGGAAACTGTTGACGCATATCATATGCATCCTCCCAGGTTGTCGAGTGCGGACTATATTTGTCCCACTAGACCTCGACTTGATTTATTGTTCGACATCATAGCTGTCGAATGTGATGGTACAAGATGCATATTGAATTAGTCGTGAGCATGCTCTCATCAAATACCTGCAAGGAAATCATGTCAATAACATGTGTAGAGTCACTAATATAATGTCTCAAAGCAAATATGTGAAAAACATTGTGCATATGCCTCAAAGAATCAGGCAAGGCTAGTCGATAAGCCATGGGCCCCTTCTTTTCCACAATCTTGAAAGGTCCCACAAACCTAGGATACAATTTAGCACCCTTTCCAAACTTAATCGAACTCTTATGCGGTTTCACCCACAAGAAGATTCCATCACCAACTTCGTAACTAAGGTCGACACGATGAGCATCAGCATAAATCTTCTACTGATCCTGTGCTTCCTTGATCCTTTGTATTACTGTAACATCCCCGACCACCAACAGGCCAGGAAACGCTACCAACACCTGCAACTCTACTGCTCTATTCTGATCTGTGACAACTCTATCCTTAAACTATTGGGCTTCTCCACATAGAGCTACTTGTGGAAAAACATACACATCTATATAAACATAGAATGACTATTCTACATATATATATCATAATAATGCGGAAATAACAATAAGCCTACACATGTAGCATATACAACATATATAGGCGATACTCATCAATTACAACATATGTACCATTACACAACATGTAAATGAACATAAAAGTGGTACTTATATTTTATTGGAAGACCACCAAATATGTGTAGACCTTCCACGAACCTCCCAGCCATAGACCACACTGCTTATCATGCTCAGCAGTGGTCACCCCTGAGCTGGGACTAATCTCCACACAAGGCAAGGGAATCCTAGACTAGGCTGAGGTTACAGGAAAACTGCACAGAGCAACCGAAAGTATTCTCTCCAGGAGCCTTCTTACACCCACTACTCACGGACTCTCATTCCCCACATGCCTGTTCCACCTGGGAGTATACACCTTCAAAAGCACATCCATCGGTGCTTCACCTCCCTCTCTGGGTCTCGACAACAGGCTAGATCAAGAATTCTCAGAACTCCATAGCTGGTGCTGGACTCTCTCTGGGAGAAAACCACTTCCCAGTAGACTCTCTCATTTGGAGAGAGATCCTCACAGGCTTGAAAACCTTCCTCTTAAACTGTGGGCCTGACAACCCGCTTCTTCAGCACACACCTCGACTCAGCTCCAGCCTTGTGAGGACAACAATAATGGTTCATCACTCATTCACACAGGAATGACATAAGGCAACAAGCCACACTCAATATAGAAACTGCGTGGCCATAACAACCCATAGTTACGACACCACACGGCTGAGACAAATACAGAATACCCAGGTTTCGTAGAAGACGTGGCTCAGTCCATAGGTTCTCACTAGTTTCAGGATTCATGACGAGAGGAAAAAACAAAGAGGTCGATGATGGAGCAAAACATGATAGATGACAGATGGTAGAATAACTAGTGAACCCAAGCAGAGGTTGGAATAATGACCCACGAACCCCGAACACAGCTGACGCTTCAGCTTTTAGCTACATGCGCCCAGGTCGACACCTGTCTTCCTGGAGCTACATGAGTTCCACTTAGCACACATTCCATTTACAAGAACTTAGGACAACACTCAACATGTCCACCTTAGCCTTTAGGAAATAATAATAAATTATTATCCCCTTTAGAGGTAAGCCCCCTAGATTAGCCCCTATGCCCACACACTTAGCATCCTCCCTTACCCAACTTTGTGGAAGATTATTCCCCCATCACGCTTTCTTCGTGGTTGGTCTTCATGCAGTGATGTTTATATTTTATTAATGATCTGCATAATTACATATACAAAATCAGTATCTTGGCCTTTAACACTTAGCCTCTGTGACCTAATAAACACATAAGCCCACCAGCTTATATACACTTGGATCACCAGCCTATAAACATGTTTACAATTTATAATAAAACCGGGGCACTACCGAGGGATATTACAATCCCCTCCCATTATTTTTTCATTGTCCTCAGTGAAACTCTTTCCACAACATCAAAAAGATTTCAAAAATATTCAAAAAGATGCAGGTATTTTTCCCACATAGCATCCTCATGCTCCCATGTTGCGTCCTCAAGACTGTACTAGGTCCACTGGACATTTACAAGTACTATGGCTCGATTCTATATCTACTTGCTTTTCTAGTCTAATATACACACGGGATGCACCTGCAAGACACCTTCTTGCTCCATCTGAATCACATTCCAATCAATTACATGATTAGCATCAAGTATATATATTTCTTAAGCAATGAAATATGAAACACATTATGTACAGTCATGGATGCAGGTAATGCAAGCATATAGGCAATGTATATATATGTATATACAGACAAATTTAATAACATTATAACCTGTATACAACATACACAACATACAATAAATAGAGAATTGTACTTATCTTTTGATTGAGAAGACTTCCATATCAACATGGTCCAGGCCAAGGTACCAAACCTCAGAAGCACTCTAACCATCCAAACCCCAACAACACTCCAACCAACAGTCTCTCATTTCCCACATGCCTGTCCCACCCCAAGAGTGTACACCTTCACTATCACACAGTCCATCGGCTGCTACACCTCCCTTTCCTTGGGCTTCAATAACAAGTCGGACTGAAAGTCTCAGAGCACTGTGGCTCGAGGAGTGCCAACTGCCCTCAAAGGTCTCCAATCAACATCTTCCTGAGCTACTCTGTGTAGTCAACATTCTAACTTTTATCAACATGATCTCATCTGCATCACCCACATGCAGTTATCATGAGAAAACATAAAAGAATTCATTTAGGAACTCCAACTTAGTTTAAAAGGGAATTCAACTTTCTTCCCCCAAAACATGAAATTCTATTTCATAATTCATCTTGTTTGTTGTCATATTATGAATGCATCCATCCTAGTGTTTTTCCACAGGCACCAAACTACATACCATTTTCCTGCAAGACTTCATCTTGCATACTGCCAACAATTTGTCAGTATTTCTTGTACATCATAAGTCAATTGCAATATGTACAAAAGCTTATGCAGTGGTCTTAGAATTTCTTGCACTTATCAATTCAATCACAATTACCCAACAATTACTAAACTAAAACGACTCGTCATTCTATGTATATGCATGTTCACAGTAATACCTATAAGTTCATTACTTCTTTTTCTGAACAAGAAAATTTCTTGTAGTCAATGCTCATGTGACTACTTGCCTTGCAACTTTAATGTTGCAATGTCTAACACCTCCCTGAAATGTCCTCAACTTCATGAGTTAACAACATTTCAGCTGTTAGTAACAATTATTTCCATGCAATAATATATATGCGTGTACTTACAAAACACATTCAACCATTGCATTTTGTATACAATTGTATCACTTACTATGCATGAGTGCAATTCTCAATGCATTCTTATTCAATGCACCTTGCATTGAATTACATAATGCTCTGTATCTCAGTCATCTATCTCACCATCCATAAGTTGGAATTCTATCCAATGTGTTGACACATTCTCCAGACACTTCCTATTGTCTTCCCAATTAATTGGATGCCTTCCTTTTCGACCCAAACACTACACCAAGAATATAATTATGTGGTGTTCATTAGTGTTAGCAAAAAGGTTGAAACCCAAGTTTTATTTAAAATTAGGAAGCTTTTAGTACATGTGTGGCTCATAACCTTTCCATATCCGTACCTTTCCATATCCAACCAGGTCCTGGTCTCATACATGACTAGCTTATTGACATTCATTCCTATAACAAGTTCTTATCTTTTAATTCTTTGGTTATTACCCCATAACCAAATTAACATGACATTCTAATGTGTCAGTGTGTGCATTTAGAAGCTTGAAAGCTTTTAATTAATATAGGTCTCCAGCCTTTACCACATCCAGTGGTATGAATTCAATAATATAACCTTGTGATTTTATAAAATAACTCTGGCTGAGGAAATTCTTACCTAAATTTCCTTTCAAAAATTATGCAAAAAAGAGTAATAAAAACTCATACCTGCATGACTACCATTAATAAATTTGATACTACCTGAAAGTCTGATGGCAGTAGAAGCTTTCATGCTTATTTTATAAAACTTATAACCAACACTTCATCTCTCTGTTGCTTCACTCCTTATGCAACAACATCACCAGAAACACTTGCAAACACGCAAGCATTCTTTCCTCTATCTGACTCAAAAAGTCGTAACCATACTAGCTTCCACATAAATTGTAGCAACTTCTTTCCCATGTGAAACTTTTCCTTGATGAACCCAGAAGTCTTCAATTCTTCTCGAGTTCCTGAATCTTCTTGTGTTCTCACTCTGATCACTGTGCATGATCATTCCTTCCCTGATCACTTTCGACACAGTGCCCCCACCTCAACAAGGTCTGTTGACCTCCCGATCAATGGATATTCCACTCTCGGAGTTGGGGCAGCTCTTTGGGTACCTACTAGAACCTCCATGAAACAAATCCATAGGCCTTGCATGAAACCTCACCCATGAGAAGTAGTGGCAGGTGCAAGCTTCCTCTACATGACCATTGTCTATGACCACACACCTATCCAAAAGGTGTTTCTCAATTTCGCGTACCGTGTGTTTCGATATAAGTCACCCTCGACTCTCTCTATCCCCGAAATCCTAAATAGGAGTCTAGCACATGCTAGCTCTTATCTTAACTTCCACCAACGTGACCTCTAGCTATGACCTGGGGACCAACTTCTGAGTGCTACGATACTTTAGCCTTCGCAAACTTCCAGGATTAGCTCTCCTCCATTCTCCCGAGGTCCGAACTCCCGAACCTCATTCACCTGAGATCAACGGTCCATATCTTTCTGGGTTCAATGGTCGAGATCAATTCCTTGTGAATCATATGTTCTCATTTTTAGATTTTCGAGAGCAACTTCCTTTGTTCTCCCAACTCCCAATTTTCGATTTCTTGATGAAAGGAATCAACGGTTCGATCTTCCTTGATATTGATGGTTCACTACCTCTCCTGAGATTTCAAGTGCTGAATGACTCTTAGCGTTATCCTTCTCCTAGTTTCTTTTGATCTAACGATGCACGACTATCGGCACTTCTACCTCCAAGGATTCCTACCATCCATTTAGGTTCTCAATGACTTCTTGCCAAATATCTTGGCGTCAATTCTTCTAGACTTGAATTCCTGCCTAACTTGAAGGATTTTGAACAGTTTGAAGGCTTCAACGGTGTTTTCCCTTCCAAGCTTCTGTTAATGAAATTTTAACTTCACCCCGACGCACACTTGCACTCTACGTGCAAAATTTCATTGCTTATCCCTGAGATTTTAACTTACTCTTTCTTAGAGGGACTTGGCCCTTCTGCATCTTCCAAAATAATTTTTGGTGCCCTCTTGGCACACTCTACGTTCATTTTCTTGAGCCCTTCAAACTTAAAACAAGTTTCCTCTATATTCACTCCTTGCGCTTGATATGCAAACTCTGCATACAAAAGTTCTATGCTATCTCTTTTGAGCTTCGAGTCAAAAAATACTCTCTCACGCACACTCCTTACACTCAGTATGCACTCCTTGCATATCTTATAGAAGAGAACACTTGAAATTTATTCAATTTCTTCACAAACTCATTCACTCACCAAGAACATCATACGTTCACAAAAAACATAATAATAGTAACTATGAAGCAGTATCAACACTGTACAATTGGATCAATTTTCTCTGTTCTATTCATTTCAGAAAAAAAACATGATTACAAGTCTTGTCTTTCACAGACACATTACAATGAAAATTCGTCTAAATACCAAGAAGTCTATCTCTCACCTTATTTCTTCTATCTAAAGACATCTCTAGCACTTTCTATGTTTTAATGTAACCATTACATCTGGATTCCTCTTTCCGAGACCTTCCCAATCACAACTTCCTTGCTCAATTCTAAGCATTGAGAAGAAAGCTATGATCCTTTAAAACTTGTGCTTCTTCTCCGATGCACTTCTTGTGCAACGATCTCTTTTCTTCTGAGATAATGGATCTTAGATCTTTGCTAGACCCTATCACAAAGTTCCAGGTCTCTAGTATTATTTTGATGTGGGTTTGAACCAGACAAACCCACCTGCTTCCTTCCTAACCCTTTTTCCTTCTTAACACAGTTTTCAAGCACTAACCCCGGCTCTCTTAGCCCCTGACCCATGCGACCATGGGCTGTGATCAAGCACTATATCAATAGGTGCTTACCCAGGACTTCGGTTTCAGAAGGTTTTCAAAGCACAAAATAATGATCACTCATAGTTTTGAGTTACTGAACTTGCGCATTAGGGAAGATCAACCATCCATGTCTACCCATCATCCAATGACTAACACTCACTGTGGAACCTCAGGTGTCTGAGTTTAGGGACTTCAAGGCTTTGGAAGATTTCACATCTGCACACCCCGAACCATTAATATCTGAACACTCCCATGTCACCTTAGGTGACGTTAATACGTTACATCACTTAATGTTTTCCCAATTGCGAGGGCATGCAACGGTGGTTTTGAAGTAACCCGCCTTTCATCCTGCAATTCTCTTGACGCTGACACGTAACCCCTCAGTGAAACCACGGTTTGAATTACGGAACCTCCTTGGAGAATTATCTCCCATGCAACTTGGGTCCCCACAGTGTGTCCGAGCCATTGATGTTGATGCATCGTGATCAACACCACTGTGGGTCCTCCTCACATAGGATGCCACATGGAAAAATAATAGTGACTGATATGTGGCCCATTCAAATGGGTGACACTCGTCACGTTCCAAATTCCATTTCAATATTCCACGGGTTCTAAACCCACTAACACGTGGCACACATCCCATGTTTCCACATCACCTCCAGGTGACATCATCATGAATCACCACTTCGACTCTTTGGGAGATTTCGCCCTTCACTATTGCATTTGAACTTTTGACATTGGTTAATCCAATGGTTGATCTCTCCTCTACAGATATACGATGTAGATCCACTTTGGAGCTTCGGGCTTCGTCCTTTCTCTTGTTTCTGACATCAGACTTCATTGAAGTCGTGAAGTCCGAAGGGCCTCTGGGTTAACTCCTATGCGCCTTCCTCAGATCCGACGGTCATAACAAATTTACCTTCCTTTCAGGAAAATTATTCAGCATAGAACATACTCAATTACTCTACGGATTTCCAAGGGAATTCTTGGCTAATTGCCTTTCCACCTTACCAGATTTGACGGTCGTGAAGGATTCTCCTTCTTCCGAATAGATCCTAAGGTCCACATTACTCTGCGGTCGAATACCACTTCTGTCTTGGTTTTACAACATTGCTACTCTTCCTAAGCTTTGTAACATGACCAAGGTAACCTCTTGGCACTCAGGAAGGTTTTGAGGTTCGAAATTGGTCCTCTAGACACAATTTTATCTTGAAACCTTGGGCCCAATGACCACTTACCTAGCCCGTTCAGGCTCTGCGTTGAAACCATGGGTTAGAACTTGAGTTTTGTCCATTTTGACAACAAATCCTTCCAAAACTCTTTCTTCAACTTCCACTAACATGGCCCATCCAGGCTCAATGTTGTAACCATGCTCTAATACCAATTTGTAACATCCCCGACCACCAACAGGCCAAACAATGCTACCAACACCTGCAACTCTACTGCTCTATTATGATCTGTGACAACTCCAACCTTAAACTATTGGGCTTTGCCACACAGAGATAGTTGTAGGAGAACATACACATGTATATAATCATAGAATGACTATTCTACATATATATAACATAATAATGCGGAAATATCAGTATGCCTACACATGTAGCATATACAACATATACAGGTGATACTCATCAATTACAACATATGTACCATTACACAACATGTAAATGAACATAAAAGTGGTACTTATATTTTATTGGAAAACCACCAACTACATGCAGACCTTCCATGAACCTCCCAACCATAGGCCATGTTGCTCATCATGCTTAGCAGTGGTCACCCTTGAGATGGGACTAAGCTCCACCCAAGGCAAGGGAATCCTAGACTAGGATGAGCTTACATAAATAATACACAGAGAAACTAGAAGGATTCTCTCCAGGAGCCTTCTTATGCCCACTACTCACGGAATCTCATTCCCTAAATGCCTGTTCCACCCAGGAGTATACACCTTCAAAAGCATAGTCCATCGGTGCTTCACCTCCCTCTCTGGGTCTCAGAAATAGGTTGGATCAGGAATTCTCAGAGATTCGTAGCTGGTGCTGGAATCTCTCTAGGAGAAAACCACTTCCCAACAGACTCTCTCACCTGGAGAGAGCTTCTTACAGGCCTGAAAACCTGCCTCTTCAACCACTGGCCTGACAACTCGCTTCTTTAGCACACTCCTCGACTCATCTCCAACTAGGTGAGGACAACAATAACGGTTCAGAACTCATTCATGAAGGAATGAAAAAAGGCAGCAAGCCACATTCAGTCCTAGAACTATGTGGCCACAACAACCCACAATTACGACACCACACAACTTAGACAAATATGGAATACCTGGGATTCGTAGAAGACGTAGCTCTATCCACGAGTTCTCATTAGTTTCAGGATGTGTGACCAGAGGACAAAAAATAGAGGTCGATTATGGAGCAAAATAAGATAGAGGGCATATGGAAGAATAACCAGTGAACCCAGATGGAGGTTGGAAGAATGACCTGTGAATCCCCAACACAACTAATGCTTCAACTTTTAATTGCATGCACCCAGGTCGACACTTGTCTTCCTGGAGCCACATGAGTTCCACTTAGCACATGTTCCCTTTACAGGAACTTAGGACAACACTCAACATGTCCACCTTAGCCTTCAGTAAATAATAATAAATTATTATCCCATTTAGAGATAAGCCCCCTAGATTAGCCTCTAGGCCCACACACTTAGCCTCCTCCCTTACCCAACTTTGTGGAAGCTTAGTCCCCCATCACTCTTTCCTCGTGGTTGGTTTGTACGCAACGATGCTTATATTTTTTTAATGATATGCATAATTACATATACAAAATCAGGCTCCTGTCCTTTAACACTTAGGCTCTCCGGCCTAATAAACACATAAGCCCACCATCTTATATACACTTGGCTCACCAGCCTATAAACATGTTTACAATTTATAATAAAACTGGGGCACTACTGGGGGATATTACACTTACTATTTGCATTTGATATTCCATTTCTTGGATCACTTCTGGTCCCACCAGGACCCTATCCTCAAGCCGATCCCAACTCAAAGGCATCTGACACGGTCGCCTGTAAAGAAACTCGAAAGGCGCCGTCTTAGTGGTGCTTTGATAATTGTTGTTATATGCGAATTCTACCAGTGGAAATAATTCCTCCCAATGCTTCTGTTGGTCCATCACGTAGATACGCAACATATCCTCCAATATTTGGTTTGTTCATTCGGTCTTCCCATCTATCTCCAGGTGATACGTGGTACTAAATTTAAGTCGGGTTCCCAAGGCATCTTGTAACAACCCTCACGGTAGAACCGTTATGTATATTGGACCGTAGATTCCGACAGCTCAGGAACCGTCTGGTAGACCAAGTTAAGGTCTAGTGGGACAAGTTTAGTCCAGGATATGCTACTTGGGAATATGCCGAGACGTTACGATGAGATTATCCCTCACTTTTTTTAGCACCTCAAGAATATGTTTCTCGAAGGTTGGGAGTATGTAATGCCACCTTTTGACTTAGACAACTAGGATTACTTGAGGCCGAAACACCTTTATTTTCTATTCATAGTGAAACTATTAAATGATACACTTGAACTTTTAAGACGTATGAACCTTTATGAATGTTTAAATGTGTTTGAATAATGATGGATATGATGCGATATATTGTGAGAATGTAAATTTTATGAATGTTTAAATGTTATTGATGATGATGGATATGATGCGATCTACTATGTGAATGTAAATTCTATGAATGTTTAGATGTTATTGATGATGATGGATATGATGCGATATATTGTGTGAATGATAATCCTATGAAGGTTTAAATGATATTTGAATGATGTTGGATATGATGCAATCTATTATGTAAATGATAATTCTATGAATGGGTAAACGTTAATTGAATTATGGGATATTATGAGATCTATTTCTAACTTGAAACTTTGATGTTAAAGTTGTTGGTATGTGGATACCAAATTGAAATTATGGTTGTATGCAATTACATGATGATAATGCATAGATATGTATGAGTTTGTGTTACAGACTAATCTGCAGGTCATTGGGCTATGAAATAGCCAAGGGATAATGATAATGGAAGTAGATGTCATGACCAATGATCGAGAAACAATATGGTATGAATCTTTGTATGTGAAATTATATTTTTTTGGATGCATTGCTCTGATATGTGGACCAATGCAAGATTTCAGGTGGTGAGACTACCCAAAATTGAATAAACGATGACAAAACTCCCAGCAACACAGTGCCACTGTATATTCCATTGTAGGGTGTGGACCCTAGTCCTATTAGGAGGGGTGGAGGCATTTCCCACTGTGTATCCTCTGAAACCTAGAGTCATGGAAAGATGGTGTTATCTCACGCTCCCCTAGACGTGTGATGATGACTGTAAGTTGCCTGTTGGGAAAGCTTGGTCAATATAGTGACACTTCCACTTACGGGTTCTATTTGGAGTTAGGTAAATATAGTTTATGCTCCAATATAGTCCAACAAAAGAAGGAAAGGAATGGAAGATGGAAGTAAGTTAGGGAGGAAGGATGAGTAGAAATAGTTGAGAGTGTATGGAGATTTGCCTGATGGTGGAATTTATTGTTTTTCCTTATGAAAAGAAAATGTGTATATATGTATATTCATAATTACTTAACTAAACTACAATTGTCTAAATAAAATTGTTGAGCTCGATTATTGTAATTAAGGGAATTCACAAATATTTCATTGGTTTATTATCTTTTATAAAATGAATAGTCTTATTGATTGGATTGGATGCATACATAAATTGCTATAGGGGTGATAGTTATTGTTATTAGTACATGCACGAGACTTGTATGTACTAGCTACACATGCATTTCTTGTACATGTACACTAGCATGTATGAGTTTTCTTGGCTTACTTACTAAAAATGTTGGTTATTGGATATGAATGTGTGAACCCTATGTCTTTTCCCTTGTATATTAAAATACTTTAACTTCGGGACAAAGTTTCCTGAAGGGTGGGTGTATGTAAAAATCCTAATTAATTAATCAATTGTCATTATTTAAATAACTGTTTAATGTATATTAGTTAATTAATTAATTAATTAATTTCATGATTAAATATTTGGTTAATGAATTTGAGTTTAATGTATCGAATGATGGAACCATTAAAGAGAAAGGGGTAAAGGTGGTTGGAATTGAATGGAGGGATAAGGTGGGTGAGTCTTAATGAAAGGGGGAAGTTGGTGAATGAGAGAGGGGGAAAGGAGGATAAGGGAAGAAGAAAACACTCGAGAAAGGACTTTTTTTGGGGGGGACTTTTGGATTTTTGTTTTTGGGGAAGAGAATCATTTTTCAGAGGAGAGGACTATATTGCTAGTTTTGGTGGACTATTACAGGGGAGCACCTATTGCTGGGAGTTTAGGGCTCGGGGGCTAGGAAACCTTACAGAATCCTGGAGCTAGGGAGCTGGATAGGCTCTACTCCTAGCTGGCTGGGAGGAAAGATTTAGTTTTGGGCAGAGTTTGGGCAGAGAAGCTTGGGCAGAGTTTCAGCTTCAGCTTGGATAGACAAAGTTGGAGAACAACATTAGCATTAGTTAGAGGTATGTATTTTCATTATTATGCTGTGTTATGTGGTTTATTATCATTTTGTTGAATATGTTGAGTATGCAGTTTGTTATGATGATGAATATGTGGTTTATTATGATGCTGAATATAAATTTTAATTATGTTGAATAATGGATGGTCAAAAGTTAGGATATCATTTCTCTATTTTAACTTATGTTTTATAAGGCTCTGTTGAAAGATACCTTACACATCTTGCAAACTAGTCCAAAATTGTCCAGTAAACACCAATCCTTTATCAGATATAATCCTCTTAGGCACACCATGCAGCCTCACAATATCACTGATGAAAACTCTAGCTATGTCAAGTCCCTAATATATCGTACGTACAAGAATAAAATGAGAACTCTTCGTCAGAGTGTCGACTACCACAAAAATCAAGTCATGTGTCCTTGCCATCAGTGGAAATCCAACAATAAAATCCATCAAAATGGCCTCCCATTTTGATTCCGAAATAGTGTGTGGCTATAGTAACCCTGTTGGATGTCTATGTTCAACCTTCACCTGGTGACATTATAGACATCTTGCCATGTAGTTGACTATGTCTTCCTTCATTCCTTTCCAGAAGAATAAGGGTTTAAGGTCTACTCTCATCTTCATGACTCCAGGGAGAGCCATGTACACTGCTCTGTGAGCCTCATTTAGGATCAAACTCCTCAACTCATCATTCGGTCATACGTAAATTCAATTTTTAAATCTCAATAATCCATTGTCGTTAAACGTAAATCCTTCAAATCTTGGTACCATCATTGTGTTGTGTCCAATAAAATCCTTGGTCTCCTTGTACTAGGCATCGTCGTGTTGTAAAGCTAGAATCTTTTCACGTGGATTCGTCTGAAGGGGCACCACCAAAAATATGTGAGGCATCCGACTCAATGCATCTACCACTCTATTCACTATACCTTTTATGTAAGTAATCTCGAAATCATACTCGCTAAGCAATTTCGACCAACGCCGTTGTCACGTGTTCAAGTCGCTTTGAGTAAAGATGTGTTGTAGTCCACACTGGTCCATTTTTAGTTTGAATTTCCATCCAATAAGGTAGTGTCTCCAAACTCTCAAGGCATATACAATATCTAACAACTCCAAATTGTGCGTTGCATAGTTCTCCTCATGCCTTCTCAACTTCCTTGATATGTAAGCGAACACTCAACCATCTTGCATCAAGACTTCGCCTAAGCCTTCCTTCGATGTGTTAGTGCATACCAAGAAGCCCGTGTCCATGCCGGGGACCTTTAGTATCGATGTCGTTGTCAACAGATCCTTGAGCCTCTGAAATGCCTGTGCATTTCTCGATCCAAACGAACTTCTTGTTCTTCTTTTGTAATTCCGTAATCATATCTGCTATCTTTGAGAAACCCTCAATGAACCGTCAATAATATCCCGCTAAGCCCATGAAGCTATGCACTTTCGCGACATTCGTCGATGCAGGCCATTCCATAATATACTTGACATTTATTGGATCCACGACAATACCTTCGCTGAAGATGACATGCCCTAAGTAGTTCATCTTCGATTGATAAAACGATCATTTAGACAATTTCCCATACAATTTGTTATCTCGTAGACATTGTAGTACCAAGCACAAGTGCTCTTCATGCTCCTCCATCGTCTAAGAAGAAATTAAAATATTGTCATTGAATACTTGGACGAACTTGTCCAAGTATTCGCGGAACACCTCGTTCATCAAACTCATAAATACCCCAGGGGCGTTTGTCAGTCCAAAAGGTAAAACAGTAAACTTGTAATGTCCAAACCTTGTCTTAAAGGTGGTCTTAGGGACATCATCCTCCTTGATCCACAACTGGTGATACCCTAATCGTAAGTCGATCTTCGAAAACACCGTCATGCCTTTCATCTGATCAAACCGATTCTTGATTGTTGCTTTGTTCAATTGAAGATAGTCAATGCATAGTCTACACGACATATCCTTCTTCTGTATGATGATAACGGGCGCACCCCAAAGTGACACACTTGGATGTATAAGTCCTAGGTCCAACAATTCCTTTAGATTCATTCTCAAGTCCTGTAATTCTAGGGTTGACATCCGATAAGGCATTCTTGCTATCGGTTCAGTCCCCGGTTTTAGGTCTATGGTAAATTCCAATTCCCTCTCTGGCGACATCCCAGGTAACTCCTCTAGGAAGACATCCGAAAACTCTCTCACCACCGAAAGGTGTTCTAGACCTTCCGCTACTCCCTTCTCATTTATTTCAAGGATCACATAAATCTTACATCCCTTGTGCATGCTCTTCCATAGCTGCAAGGAAGAGATGAACCTCAGGGAAGCTCCCTAGTTCTGACTGACAATCACACGTCTTTGTCCCTCATCATCGACCAAGCTCAACCATTTCATATTACAATTGAGTATCGCCTCATGTGATTCCAACTAGTCCATACTGATCACGACATCATAAGATCCTAATATCATGACGTACAAGTTGGCCCTGGTGACAAACTCTCCCAGTTTAAGGCTACAACCTGTAACCTTCCCTCCAACCTTATTTTTGGCTACCGAAGCCATATTTACAAAGCTAAACTCATCTTGTTTTACTACCCTTATGTTAATTCTTTTTAGCACTACACCATAAATGAAACTCTTTGTAGCACCTGGATCTATCAAAATACTAAGGGTTTGGTGAACGACGGTACCTGATGTCTCGAGCACAGTCGATTGGTGCTGTGCCTGGCAGTTATTCACCACTGCATGAATCCGATGGACCTTTCCTAATTCTCCCATGGTAGTGAGTCCGACTGATCCATATGCTCTAGTCCTCTCCACTGGAAAGTCACCCTGGTAATGTGGCTCCCCACATGTCCAACACTCCTTCTTTGGTCCAGTACTCCTGGTACCCGAAGTAGAAGATGACGGCCCATCGACCTGGAATCCTGGTTTGTTTTGTTGAACAAGACTAAACTGTTGCTATTGTGGTCAACGTTGTTGTTGATGTTGTGGTCCACAGTAAGGAGTCCTTTGCTGAGGTGTTGGTCGTCGAGGTGTAGTGAAAGTGTATCCTCTCTGGAAGCCATGATAACCTGGTGAGCATCTAGTTGGTGTTTGACATTGTTGTGCACCAGATGACACCTGCTCTGCTAGTCTTGCTGGAGTCCTGCTCTGAACCTCACTGATAATATCCTCCTCTACTATGAGGGCCTTCTGGAAAATATCATGCAAGGTCTAAGGCATCGAAATCCTAACCTTTGCATGGATGCTAACATTAAGGCCAAACAAGAACCTGTTGACCTTACATTTCTCGGTATTCATGTGTGGAGCATATTGAAGAAACTCCATAAAATAGGCCTCGTACTCGAGCACCATACGACCACCATGTCTCAAGGCATTGAACTCGTTGAGCTGACGCTCAATGAATTCCTCCGATAGATACCTCTCTCGGAACCACTCCTCGAACAGTTCCCATGACACGTCTTCGACGTCCATGTTCAATTGTGGCAGGAGAGTCTTCCACCATAGAAGAGCACTCCCCTTCAGTTGAAAGAACTCCATGAGGACCTTCATGTTGGAGTTATAGTAGAGAAGTGAAAAGAACATCACCATATTCTCCAACCATACCTTGGTAGCTGCACCGTCTAGGGTAACACAAAACTCAATAAATTTTACCATCTCGAGTTTACAGTGAATGCTACCAGTACCGACCAGAGTGCATGGTGGACCCTCAAGGGGTGTTGACACCCTGGCCTCATCTCTGTTCAAGCGATTGATCAGTGCCTTAGATATCTGCTGAAAAGACCTCATCATCCCAACCACATCACTCGCTGCTATCTGTTCCTCCCAGACCATCGGTTCGTCTCCCTGGCAATTAGACCCCTCAAGTGTGGATGCTACCAGGGGCGTCACACCTTCTCCCCTAGCACCCCATCGTCTTCCTCTATGGCTTCCTCTAACCATTATTACCTACATGAATACAAATTAATTTAATTAGAAACCTTATAATAAAAAATCAATCAATGAAATCCATAGTGATCCCAAGTAGCGGGTCTAACCTAGCTTTGATACCATATGTAATGTCCCCATCATTACGACTACATGCGATGCAACACAATATATATATATATATAAAGTAGGATGGAAACAAATACAACAGTTAAACAACACAACTTGACGACAACCATAACGTACATAGATCAGGCAACAATAAACAATGACTTAGATGCTAGCACATTAGGCAACTGGATGAAACATGTGGTAATTAATAGAAAGATAAAAATGACTACCCACCCGACACCAACAAGACAACGCCTACAAGCTAAAGGAAAACATCAACCAACTCGACACAACGACTTGATGACCAGTAAATTGGAAACCTCTATGACACGAAAAAAAAAATGCATTAAGGCGTTACCAACCAAGTGCCAACATCAATTACAATGAACAACACCCACATTGGGAAGCATAGACTCTGACCAGGCTATCATTCGCCTCTATCCATCAGGGCACGCGATGATCCCCTCATGAGGAATCGTGTTGTCTCTAAGGGATAGGTGTGACAGTAACCATGGCGCAACATAACATAATTGGACCCTTAATCCAAGCTAAATCCAACGAGCTAAGAGACCAAATTAACTTACAAGAAGACTATACCCACACACCCAAGAAACAAGTCAACAAGATGCAAGATGACATTAGTCAAATTAAATTGTGCAAGCTATTACATGACTTTACCAACAAACCATAAACCATTATATTCTAAGCAATATGTCTAAGTGCGAAGGAGTGAACTATTATAATGTTACTATTGTCATAAATGTTATCATAAATGTGAACCATTATAAGCACTTAAGAAAATCAATATACGTTGTCTATTAATGTAATTGAACTACTTAACATTAAAAGTGAACTACGTTGTCTATTAATATTTGAAATACTTAACATATTATAAATGTTGTCTTCATATATAAATTTTGTTGTCGATTATATATATATAAATTTGTTGTCTATTTTATATAAAGTCGTTGACATCAATATATAAACACTACCCAACATATCAAAATCATTATATGGATATTCACAAGAAAAACATATCATATTCACGTTGTCCAATATTCTCATTGTCTATATGATATCTGGGAGGCAAACACAGTCTAAATGTATGTTGTCGAGCATTGATACCCTGTCTAGAATTAAAAGGAGATGTTGTCTTGCATTTAAAAGGAAGCTCTGTCTAAATATATGCTATCTATTATCACCTGACACCTGTTGTCTATTAAATATAACAATTTCACTGTATATATAAGTATCGTTGAGTTAAAACCAATATGGTAAATCAAAGAGGTCAAAATGGTAAATCATTGTCAAATATATAAGGTATCACAACTTATGCTAACAATCAATCTATTTAATTGCTAACAATTCGTAGTGGTAAAGGATGGGTACACATGGGCGAATTCGTTGTCTAATTTGTTGTGTGTAGAGCATGTATATTCGTTGTTAGACATATTACATACAAGATCATTGTCATACAATTTCGTTTATACAAAACTGTCAACAATATTAGATCATTATCGCTTAATGCACAAAAATCGCTACACAATACTTTAAACACATATAATTCGTGATCCAATACACATCCATTGAATCGTTGGCATAGAGAATTATAATTTCACTGTGTATATCATTGTCAACAATATTAAAACGCAGGTATATATCTTGAAATGCGGGCCTAAAAAATATTTGCAGATATATGTAAAATCACATCCCTATCATTAAACGAATGCAGACATATCAAAAAAAATAGTGGCATATATAACTTTGATATCCATTGCTATCCTTCCACTGAAACAAATATAATAATTCATCTATTAAACTGGAACAAGTATAATAATTCATTGTCTACTAATTATATGGAATTGTTGTCTAAAAAAAAAGGAGAAATTGTTGTCTTCCCAACTAAGAGATAATTGTTGTCTATCCAACACGCAGAGGTAATGTTGTCTAACCCAAACACAACGATAATGTTGTCTAGATTATATTTTTGTCTATCATATATATCATATAGCATAATTATTATATGACATTGTTGTCGTTTAATGTATAAATCACTGACAATAAACATTCAAATCGCAGTCATCTTTACATATAAAATCGTTGCCAGTAAACATTCAATTCACATTCACCATTACCTATAAAATTGTTGTCCATAAATATTCAAATCTCTATCCTTTGATAGTATCAATCATTACAACACAACATTTACACAGTCACCTAAAGCTCAACTATTACACAGTCATAAAACGCCTCCATTGCACAGTCATAATTGCGGCCATTACACTGTCATAATGCAACTACAAAATTGTTGTCAATCAATAATTTAAGGGAAATTATATTAATTCATTGTCCATTAATTATTGAATATATATGTAAAATGCAGAGAAAATAACTGTATTAAAACGCAATTAATATGTGGTCAATAAAACACAGAGTAAAATGATATATATGTATAACTGGATAAATCGGTGAGTATATAGGTAAAACGCAGAGCAAATAACTGTATTAAATGCAATCAATATGTGGTCAATAGAATGTAGAGTAAAATGATATATATGTATAACTGTATAATCGGTGAATATATATGTAAAACGCAGAGGCAATAAATTTATTGAAACGTAGAGATCTATCCCTTCCAAAATGCAGGAGATCATCATTAAAAAAAATGCAGAGGGTTTACCATTCAACGCTGAGATTTTACCCAAAAATAAAACGTAGAGTTGATCCTTCAAGGAAATAAAGAGGTAATCAATCAAAGAAATGCAGTGATAATATTTCAAGGAAACACAAAGGTTTTTGGAGTTAAGGCAATCAAACGCAGAGGTACTCATTCATAGGAAGGCACAAAGGCTATTCATTCAGCCATGAATCAATCAAACGCAGAGATAAGTAAGGGATAAACAACTGTGCAAAAATGATCCTTCACTCATCATCCATGCAAATAAAAGCAGGGAATTTGAATCTACAGGTCTTTAAACACCGAAGTGATGACTGTCGATTTGGCTCCTAGCCATCTGCTCAGGCATAGACTGATGACTAAAGGGATAAGGGATGGAAGATAAAAACACAATATCTTCATAATAATATATAAAACCCACACAAATAATTCATTGCAATTAGAAGTTGGGTTCATCAAGGGAAATCAATTCATAATGCAGTGAGTGTAAGGTTGGGATGACTTTAAGTTCATTGATTATAAAACGTTGAGTAAAACATAATATTTACACAATAGAAGTAAAGTAATGAAAGCACAGGAACAATATTAAACTACCATTCAAAAGTATATGCATGTGTACTGTAGCCAAATGCGAAAGCTCCAAGTCATCTTCCCATGCACACTCCATCTAGCTCCCGCTTGTCGATCGATGTGACATCATCGGTACCACCCAACCAATGCTAGGGGTACTCTTCTTCCCTCTAATCCCCCCGAGCCGCAAAGGGGCCACGCACACAATACTAGAGAACTGCTAGCACCCAAATCACCTCGCAAGGTCGAGCTACCACTCGTTACCCAAGCTAGGTATCCCAACTCCAACAAGAGAAGTTTAGTCAAGACAAAAATTCATCAGCGTAACCTTATGAAAAAGATGAGAGATCCATACTCCTCCTCCTCCATCCTTTTTATTGAGTTTTCAAGTAATTAGTTGTTGGCATGTTTATAGGCAGAGTGTGTTGGTCATTGATGGAAAGAACAAAAATGATGGCATGTCTACAGGAAAGAAAAGAAACAACGATGGCATGTTTACAGATATTGTGTGCTTATCATTGATGGCAATATCAAAGTGTGCATCGATGGAGAAACAAGAATAGCATAAGCTCGGGAGAAGAAGAAAACGATATGGAGAGATCAAAGCTCATGAGAGATAGCGTTCTGAGATGCGTAGACGAGATCCCATACATCAAGGCTTGTAGAAGGATAAAGGGTTGTGGCCTTTGACACTTAAATATTTGAGAAATCCAAAGCTCAGGAGGAGGAGTGACAATAGTCATTGGATCACCAATATTGAATACCTGATGCCTGTTAGATTAGAGTCTAGTAACTAGAGGAAGCGCAGAGGAGAAGTATAGATCTGATCCATTGGATCTAAGCGCTGAGGACCAACAACCGTCAGATCCAGTATAACTACAAAGAGGATAAGGCCGAGATCCATCCTCCAACTTCGTGAAACATGAAATTGCAATAATATCTTAACCATTGAATCCAGAGGACACGTGGCAAGAGATCAACATTTCGATGACTCGCAAACTGGAGAAGTCAAAGGTAAGAGTTGTAGGAACTCGCGAAATGTGAAATCACGATCACGATCAGATTTGAACCGTTGGATCCATAGGAAACGTGGCAAGAAATCAACATTTCATTGGCTCGCTAACTGGAAAAGTCAAATGTAAGAGTTGTAGGAACTTGTGAAACATGAAATTGTGATAAGACCTGAACCGTTGGATCTAGAGGACACATGGAAAGAGATCAGCATTTCACTGACTTGCGAACTGGAAAAGTCAAAGGTAAGAGTTGAAGGAACTCGCGAAATGCGAAGTCTCGATAATATATGGACCGCTGGATCACAGAGGGATGTGGATCGTTGATCTAGAGAGTATTTCTGATATCGAGAGTTGGAAGAGTCAGGGTTGACTCACGTTCAAACACCCAACACGCGAAGTCGTGTGTTGATCACAGTTGTCGATCAAAGGGAGAACGAGGACCGTTGATGTAAGAAGGTGAGATCTAGTCTGCAGACTTGAGAGGATAGATATGAACCGTCCATTCAGGAGCACCGTCAATATCATGAGATCGACGATCGTGCTCCATTGTGGGGCTAGAACATGCTCGAGCCTTAATTTTTCATGAGCGGCTTGCAATTGAAACCATGGTTTTGAAGAAAGGATGCGTGGAGGCTTGTAATGAATTACGGGGTGAAAAGTGGGTTTCCCTCAAACCGCCTATGGATGTTCCCACAATCTCGTGGTCACATGAAGCTCATAGCCAAGGTCACATCATCGTAGGATTAATGGAGGATCTATCATATCGCTAGGCTCCACATCGCAAAACACGATATTGTGAAATGACTGTTGGTTAGGCGTATGGTCACCGCTGATGGTCATGTGAATGGAAGGGGCTTAGCAAGAAAAGATAGCACCCACTATGATGTTTTCTTAGGTTCTCTCTGTAACTACCGAGATAGACTGATTGTAACTGCAGAAAATGACTAATTGCATCTACCAGATAATTCGAAGAATGTCAGGGTTCTCGCCAGAGGAGCTGAAGAGTCTCGAGGTAACTGACAGTATAATGAAGACTCATCATGGAGATAATTGACAAATGGAAAATAATCAAAGTGTGTAACTGATAGAGGAGATGAAGAGTCTCGACTACCAAAGAAGCTAAGGAATCTCATCATAATGCCCAATGATGATGAACGCATGGAGATAACGACTAGGGATGATGAAGATTTGCCATAATGATCAGGAAAATGACTCGACATGACAAAAACATGCAGAACAAAGAAGGGAAGGAGTTCTATTTTCGAGCTATGCAGGAGTAAGGAGGAGCTGCAGTGAACAAACTGTAGGGTAGAATAGTGACACAATGAAGAGGATGTAGAGGCATTGCACATATGATATAGTTGGTGCACAGAGAATATAAAAACGCAAAACAAAGAAGAGATGGGTGTTATTGTTGAGAGTGATTCATGCAAGTATAAGTAGGCTGTGTGCAGGAGATGAAGCACACAAAAGAGACATGGTGCATAGAATGGAAATAAGATACAGAGAATAAACCACCGAAGAAGCAAGGAACATAAATGCATATCTGAGAGAAGAAAAGAAAGCACAACATATGTGAGGAGAGAGAGATTGATGCATACATAGTAGAGCAGTGTAGTAGAATAGTGATGAGACTAGTAAGCCATAGATAAATGTGGTATCACTGTGATAAATAAAAGAAGTAAAAATATTTATATTTCAGGGTGGAAGGGAGGCACTAGGGAGGATTGGTGTCCTCGGAGTTTCAAGTGGGTTTTTTAACATAGGGAGATGTAGCTTCCATCTGGTTATAGCTAGGAAAAAATAGGGTGGCAGGGTGGTGCAAGGGAGAACTATTGTTCTTTGTTATACAGGGCGGTGCATGTGTGACTGGAATTTGGCGCTTCCATCCAGTTGGTGCTGGAACACTTAGGGAGTTGGTGCTTTCTTCTAGTGGGTTCTAGAGAAACTAGGGAGTTGGTGATTCCTTCTAGTGGGTGCTAGAGAAACTAGGGAGTTGGTGCTTCCTTCTAGTAGGTGCTAGAGAAATCATAGATTTGGTTCTCTCAGCAAGTTGCAACTTTCAAAACAGAGGTGGTAGCCTCAAAATGAGTTGGTTCTCATAAGAATGATAATGTACATAAAATAAAGATTACTTATCGTATCAAGAAGAAAAGGTTTTTCCCTTTATGTGTTTCCTCAGTAAATATCTGTCTCTGTATATTTCATGTGTGTGATTGATGTTGAATATTCTATTGCTTACCTCCCTACATTATTGTGATTATCATTGAGTTCTTTGTAAAGAGTTTAAAATAATCATAATTGTTTAAGCACGGTAACAACTGATTCACCCCCCCCTGTCAGTTGTCCAACAATTGGTATCAAAGCCGGTTCCTTTTATTTAAAGGTAGATCAATAAGCTTAAACATGACAATTCTTGAAGGAACTTCAACCAATAAGGCCCCCCTATTCAATGGAACAGACTTTGCCTTCTGGAAAGTTAGGATGAGAACCTACATAATGGCTTTAGGTGCAGATGTCTGGGATGTGGTAGAGACTAATTATGTAAAACCAGTTGTAATAGATAATAAGGATGATAAGATAGAATTCAACTTCAATGCTAAAGCTATGAATGTTATTTTGAGTGGGCTTGCATAAGCAGAGTTTGTCAAAGTCAAGCACTATGATTCAAAAAAAGTTATGTGGGACAAGATGATAAGTAGTTATGAAGGTGATGAAAAAGTGAAAGACACAAAACTTTAGACTCACAGACTGAAGTTTGATTAGTTAAAGATGGATGAACATGAAAATCTCAGTAAGTGCTTCTTACGTATATAAAAAATTGTCAACACTATGAAAGGCCTAGGTGAAATGGTAGATGATTCTTTTTTAATCTAGAAAATATTAAGATCTCTTCCTGATAGATTTAACTCAAAGGTCTCTGTTATAGAGGAAATAGCTGAACTCAAAACGTTGACACTAGATAAAATTCTTGGAACCCTAACTTCTTATGAAATGAGAATCACAAAAGGTAAATCCACTAAAAGAGAGGCATCTTTTAAAGAAGATAAAAACATAGACTCCGATATAGATTAGATTGAAGCAAATTTTGTGAGAAGCCTGAAGAAAGGATCAGGAAAACACAAAGGTAAGATGCCCTTCAAATGTTTCAACTGTGGTAAGATAGGTCATTTTGCAAATAAGTTTCCTCACAAAAGAAAGGATCAGACATATGTCGATAAGCACAAACACAAGAAGGTCTATAAAGAGAATAATTTTAAGAGAAAAGACTTTGTGTAAACAATGATTATGATTCCTCAGATGATGAAAGCAGTGACTCTTCTATTGAAGATAAAATAAATGATATCATGATAATAGATTTATAAGATATAAACACTGAAGATATAGTAAGTGAGTTCACTTACTGTGAAGCAGAAGTAGCTCTTGAAGGAGAACTTGTCAGTTCCATGTAAGAGATTGATAGACTCAGAGAAAAGAAAAGAAAAGAAAAGAAATTACTACTCAGGTATGAGAAAACATGCAAGGAACCATCTGAAGAAATTAATATGTTGAAGGTTAAGTTATAAAAAGATAAGGGGATTGAATATATCTTCAAACAATAATTAAAGGAAGCTGAAACAAAAGGTGAAAAATTGGAAGCTGAAGTAGTGACTGTCAGAAAAGATCTAGAGAAATTTCAGACCGTATATCATCATAATATGACAAGTATTAAAGCCTGAGAAGGATTAGCCTCCTTTTTGAATCAACAAAGGAATTTGAAGTTGAAAACTGTTTTGGTTTATAAAGAGGGATCAAGTAGTGGTAGGCCAAGAAACAAAGAATCCATCAAGTTTGTCAAATCTACAACTACTGACAACAACAAACCTACAGAAACAAAGGAAGAGAATCAATTGCCAAGGAGGAGTGAAGGAAAAGATACCAGAACTAAATATGAAGAACAAATAAATAATACACTCTCTTCTTAAGAAAATCATCAGCATGGAAGAAATCGACCTGCTCAAAGAAGACAACCATTTTCCAGGTACAAATGTTTTTCCTGTGAATATTGTTTTTGCTGCTCTAACTTTGGCCACAAAGTTGTAAATTGTTCTCTAAGACTTAGACATGAGAAATCAAGACAACCAAGGAATAAATACCTATCTCAACGAAGAATGAGACAGCCAAGTTACAAACAACCATAGACTGCAAATCATGTGATGGTTGGGATAAAGATGCAGACTAAGAATAACAATCATTATGATCCTTTGTTCAATGAACCAGAATGTTACATCTGCTGTAATTATGGACATAAAGATGTAGACTATCGCTTAAAGAACTATAAGCCAGACTCAAATCACAGAGCTAAAAACTTCAAGGTTTTGAAGAAGAATGAAAATAACAAGTGTGGATTGGTGTTGTCAGCTCAAAGACAAAAAGACTCTTGGTATATTGACAACAGATGCTCCAGTCATATGACAGGTGACAAAAGTAAGTTCCTATCACTCAAGGAAAATAAATCAGGAAGTGTGACCTTTGGAAATGATGCTCCAGGAAAGACCAGAGGTAAAGTTCTAGTAAGATTAAGTAATGGAAGAAGAAAAGATCAAGATGTATTATTTGTTGGTGGTTTAAAGAATAATCTTATTGGTGTCAGTCAGATATGTGACAGAGGATGTGAAGTCACTTTCACTGCCAAGAATTGTAAAATAAAGACATTAAACATAGGAGACCTGCTTGCAAAGGGGGTTATAACCGAAAACAATGTATATGTTCTGAAGGAAGATAAGGAGAAATGTCACTTAAGCAAAATTGATGAAAGTTGGTTATGGCACATAAGTCTTGGACACCTGAATTTTGATCATATTGTCAAACTGAATAATGAAGGTGCTGTGAAAGATCTTCCAAAAATATCTAAGCCTAATAACTTTGTATGTGAGTCCTTCTAAATGGGGATGTTGACTCGTGCTCAATTCAAATCGAAGAGTTTCACATATTCAAAGAAACCGCTTCAACTTGTTCATATGGATCTGTGTGGACCATCGCGAAAAGAAAGAACTGGAGGAGAACGTTACTTTATACTGGTCATTGATGACTTCTCCAGACATATGTGGGTTTCCTTTCTGAGAGAAATATCTGATGCAATTGAGAAGTTCAAAACGTTTAAGGCATTAGCCGAGAATCAGACAGGAAGAAATTTAAAGGAAATTCACTCAGATAGAGGAGGAGAATTTATGTCAAGAGATTTCAAAGAATTTCATGATAGACATGGAATTAAAAGATAATATACTATTCCAGGTACTCCTCAACAAAATGGAGTTGTAGAATGCCAAAATAGACCAGTTCAACAGATGGCAAGGGCTATGATGAATGAAAGAGACATTTCACAAACCTTCTGGGTGGAGGTTGTTCACACAGTTGTTCATATTATGAACAAAGCAAATCTAAGGCCGAATAGTGATAAAACTCCACATGAGTTGTGGTTTGGTTGACTTGCATCCATCAAGCACTTCAAAGTATTTGGAAGTAAATGATACATAAAAAATAATGATGCTCATCTGGGAAAATTTGATAGTAGATCTGATGAAGGTATCTTCTTAGGATATGCAATGAACAGTAAAGGATACAGATGCTTTAACAAAATAATGCATAAATTAGTAGATTGTATTGATGTTCGAATTGATGAAGAAGCTCCTGTAAAAGATCAACATAGAATAAGCACTAAGCCAGATGAAAAATATGATGAGAATAATGAATATAAATAACAAAAAATCCCATAGTCAGAAGAAGATGATGAATCAGGTGGAGAAGAGACACCCAGACAAGAAGAGTCAGGACAACAATCAACATCAGATACTTCCTCCAGAATTACTCAAAAGAATCATTTTGAAAGTCAAATAATTGGTGAGAAAGAAAAAGGTGTACAAACCAGGAGGAGGATAATCAAAGACACTACGCAATGACATATAGCCTTCATATCCATGGTGGAACCCAAGAACTTCAATGAAGCTAGTGAAGATGTAAATTGGTTAAAATCAATGAATGAGGAACTGGACTAGATTGAAAAGAATGACACTTGGGAACTCGTTTCTAGGCTAGAAAATAAAAATGTAATAGGATCCAAATGGGTCTACAAAAATTAAGATGATTGAGCAAGGAAATATTGTAAGAAATAAGTCTAGATTGGTCTGCAAAGGATATTCTCAAATAGAAGGACTAGACTTTGATGAAACATTTGAGCCCATAGGAAGATTAGAAGCTATTAGAATGTTTCTTGCATATGCTTGTCATAAACAGTTTAAAGTCTATCAAATGGATGTCAAGTCATCTTTTCTAAGTGGAGATATAAAAGAATAAGTGATAGCAATGCGGCCCCCTTCACCACCCGCAGGTCGGAAGGTCCACGCACACACACATGATCTTCTTCTTCTCACGACCCGAAAAACTCAAAGGTTCTTCTATTCCCCTATCGGGAAGTCCGCACCCACAGATCTCTTCGTGTGATCCCCTTTCTCTTTATTTATCGGGGAATCAAACTTCACGACTTCGTGATGTCAAAGGTTGATCATTGGGCTCTCGAAACCCTGAGACCTGATGGCCAGTCAATCGCTGACTTTTCTCTTTCCTCTATTAAAAATTTCCCTATCGCAATTTCGGTACTCGCGATACCAAGCAACTCGTCTTATCGACTCCCGATACCCGATATTTCGAAACTTCGACGCACACGTGCGATTTGAATTTTCCATTTCCCGTCACTTCTATCAGGATTTCAGACTTCGCGGGATCACAAATCCTAATGTCAATGGATTCAGGACTTTACTTTTCTCGAACTCCGATACGGGGTGCCACCTATCCTCCACTAACTTCCTGTGGCCCCACACAATGTCCTTTCCCCATTGGGATATCGCATTTCACGATTCCAGGCTGCAAGAGTATCCTGTCTCTAGAATCTCCAATGCTCCGAACCTCAACTTCCTTGAATCTTCTGACACATGTCCCAAATGATGGATGGTTCTGGGCTTATCGAGATATCGTGGATCGCAATATCGCAATTCCTGTTGCAATAATTTGGAGACTCGACTCATGAAACCTCGATTCACGATATGCGTGTGAATCCAATGATCCTCATGGCCCTGATCAACGGCTCCGCCCCTCCTGAGCTTGGAACCCTTTGGAAATACGTTACTGTATCTTCCCTGTACCTTTCCAAGATCTAACGGCTTACGGTGATTCACGAATTCTCACTGAGGAATTCCGACCGTCTGTTCCTTCCTCCACGAAGACTTGTTCACCTGCGCGTACACTTGTGACGCCCTTGCAACTTCAAGTCACAACTTGTCTGCATTGTTCTTCAGCAACCTAGAGGCCTATCCTTCCTGAGATTTTTCCCACAACTTTCAGTCCTTCAAGAAAACTTCTTGCACCCACTCCTTGCGGCAATCCTTCAACAACGTCTAGGTGTTGGTGTCTTCGACTCTGCGCACACCTGCAATAGTAGTCTTTCAATACTTTGCTCAGGTTCACAACCCTGAAGCTTTACCTGGCCTGTGCACTCCTTGCACAGCTCTTGTGCCCAACTTCACTTCTGGGATGAATGAGAACAAAGGTTATCTCTATTTGAACCCTGTGTCAACTCACTCCTTGCGGACAATTGGATTGCACTCCTTGCAGGAATTCTCTAGCTCAAATAGAGAAACAATTGAAACTCATTCCTTCACCCTTTCCAACTTCAATTCAACCATGAAATCATCTACACAGCATATAAAAGCAAATGTATAACAGGAAGCAAACATTTATGAGCATATCAACCTCAAAAACATAGAGAACAACACAAACCATGAATTTGAACCAATCTCTTCTGTTAATTCAAGTATCTATACATGGGTGTTCTTCACACAGTTCTCTGCTTCTCCTATGCTCTTCCTGGATTGATAATGTTACAATGCACAATGAGGGTGTCTATATCCTATTTCCGTCTTGCGCTCTAAAGCTATCAAATCTAGAATTAAATTCCTATCTACCAGCATTAACTATTTTAAATGCCTCTTATCTACTAAGGATGAGAGCTATCCACTCAAGGTCCATTTACAATATACAAGTGTGCCTCATCTTAATGGCTCATTTAAGATCGCGCAACGATTCTAAAGTGTTTTCAAAATTTGTGCTGGCTTGTCCAGCTGTCTTTCGCTTCCGCGCTGGCTCGCTTGATGTGTTGGTGATGCTCCTGCATCATACTCCCTCGCTTGAAAAATTTCATGGGATCCTGTCTATGAGCTCCTGCACGGTCCGTCCATGCTTCTGTATTTCTGCCTCAGTCTCCCAGCTGGCATCTTCCACTAGGTGGCCCTTCCATTTGACCAGATACTCATAGTATTCTTTCCTTCTGGTCTTCTTACCCACTCTTTTGTCCAGTATGCATTCCATCTGCGACTTCTCTACAACTGGCATTTACTTCATCCACTAGATCACTGGCTGCTCAGCTCCAGTCTCTGCTTCCCCAACTCTATATGGGTACAAATCTGAGATGTTGAATATCAGAGATATTTCGATCCCATCAGGTAGTTCAATCTCATAAGCATTTTCCCCGAATTTTCTCAAGACCTTACATGGCCCGATTTTCTTCATCTTTAACTTATTGTATGTTCCTCTCGGGAACCTTTCCTTTCTCAAATGTGCCAGAACCAGATCACCAACCTCAAACTGAAGTTTTCTTCTATGTTGATCTGCTCTGCGCTTATATTTCTGACTTGAATTCTGCAACCGCTCCTTTACCTGGCTGTGAAGTTCTTTCATCACCTCAGCGAATTCTTCTGCACTAGCTATGCTAGTAGAAGTCTTCTCTGAATCCCTCAGTTCAGAAATTCCTCTCGGCTGCATCCCATAAACAACCTGAAATGGAATTTTTCCTGTACTCCAATTCACTAAGTCGTTGTATGCAAACTCTGCCTGTGGTAATATATTGTCCCACTGGCTGTGGTGTTCTGTTACCAAGCTTCTCAACAAGTCTCCCATACTTTTGTTCACCACTTCTGTTTTCCCATCCATCTGAGGATGATAAGATGAACTAAACATCAAATTAGTTCCCAGCTTCTTCCATAAAGTCCTCCAAAAATGCCCTATGAATTTAGTGTCTCTGTCTGAAACTATGCTTTTTGGCAGCCCATGAAGTTGAATGACCTCTTTGAAAAATAGATTTGCGATGTGAGTCGCATCGCTAGTCTTCTGGCATGGGATGAAGTGTGCCATCTTGGAAAACCTATCCACTACCACAAAGATTGAATCAACACCTCTTTGTGTCCTTGGCAACCCCAATACAAAATCCATGCTTATCGCATCCCACGGCCTCTCTGGTATGGGTAACGGTTGATAAAAACTTGCATTCTGCTTCCTCCCCTTCGAATGCTGGAAAACTCTACATATGTCTACAAATCCTTTGACATCTTCTCGCATTCCCGGCTAAAAATATGACTCATTCAACTTTGCGAATGTTTTTTCATGGCCAAAGTGTCCTGCCAAACCTCCACTGTGTTTCTCCTTCAGCATATTCTCCCTCATGGAGCATTTTGGAATACACAGTTGATTGCCTCTGAACAACAATCCTTCCTGGATCATGTATTCTATCCACGGGCTTCTGTCTCTGAGAACTGGATTCTCAGTTGCTTCATACGCTTCCTGAAAATTTGGATCAACTGCGTACATGTCCCTGAGATCATCAAAGCCTAACGTTCTGAATTTGAACTCCTGCATCAGCAAACATTTATTTCTCAAAGCATCAACCACTTTGTTAGCAGTACCCGAAATGTGTTTAATCACAAATGTGAAATTCTGCATATACTCTACCCATTTGGCATGTTTCTGATTCAACTTCTCCTGTTGAGTCACAAACTGTAATGTGTGGTTATCACTGTACAATACAAACTCTTTTGGGATCAAGTAATGCCTCCATTTCTTCAACGCCTGTATGATAGCATAGAATTCTTTATCATACGTGGAGTATTTCAATTTTGCTTCATTCAACTTCTCACTGAAATATGCAATCGACCTGTCTTCTTGACTCAAGACCGCTCCTATGGCAAACCCGCTTGCATCACATTTCACCTGAAATGTCTTCAGGAAATCCGGAAACACCAAAACCGGTTGTTCCATGATCTTCCGTTTCAATAATTTGAAACTTTTCTCAGCCTCTGTTGTCCAGTGAAAAGACTTATGCCGCTTCTTCACTGTATCCATCATCGTTGCGCTAATCTCACTAAAATTTCTGATGAACTTCTGTTAGAAACTAGCCAGTCCATGAAAACTTCTCACCTCAAAAATATTTTTCGGTGATGGCCAATTTTTAATTACTTCCACCTTATCTGGATCCATCCTCAACTCATTAGCCGAAATAACAAATCCCAAATAAATGAGTTCTGTCTTCATGAATGAGGAATTTTTCATATTTATCAACAGCTTTTCTTGCTGTATCTTTTTCATCACTATAGCCAAATGCTTCAAGTGTTCTGCCACTGATTTACTATAAATCAGTATGTCATCCAAGTATACGATGATAAATTTCCTGATGAACTCCCTCAGGACTTCGTTCATCAACCTCATAAAGGTACTTGGTGCATTTGTTAAGAAAAACGGCATAACAAGACATTCATACAAACCTTCAGTTGTTTTGAATGCTGTCTTCCATTCATCGCCTTCTCTCATGCGAATCTGGTGATATCCTCTTTTTAAATCAATCTTTGAAAAGTATATTGCTCCACTCAAGGAATCCATCAGATCATCCATTCTTGACAATGGAAACCTGTACCTGATAGTTATCTTATTGATCACCCTCGAGTTGGTACACATCCTCCAGCCTCCGTCTTTCTTCGGACTGAGTACTGTTGGAACATCACATGGACTCAAGCTTTCCCTGACTAACCCTTTGTCCAATAACTCCTAGACTTGCCTTTTAACCTCCTCGTTTTCTTGCGGCATCAATCTGTACACGGCTTTGTTCGACAAACTAGCTCCTGGTATGAGGTCTATATGATGACACATGCTCCTGACTGGTGGCAACGAACGAGGTAATTCGTCCACTATGATGTCAGCGAACTCTTCCAGCAGTTCTTGAACCTCATCTGGTAAATCATCCACTCTCGTGCTAGTCAGAACAATCCTCGGTTTCCTGACCACAAAGAATTGTGGATCTTCCTTATTCTTAACCTCATTAAGAAGTTCCTTCCCACTCATGAGAAGTACTATATTGCTTACTTCCAGCTTCACCTCCTTATCCTTTATCAGAAGCAACATATGGGTTCTCCCATTCTTCTTCAGGGTATATGTGTTCATTCTCCCATCATGAATCACATTTCTGTCATATTGCCATGGTCTACCCAGCAATAGATGACAAACATCCATGGGAATAACATCACATAAGATCTGGTCATTATATCCACCTATCTTGAATTCAACCAAGCATTGTTTAGTAACAGTTACTTGGTGTCCTTTTTGTAGCCACGAAACTCTGTATGGGCTTGGATGATCAGTCGTCTCCAGCTTCAACTTCTCTACCATCTCGGTTGAAACGAGATTATCTATGCTACCACTGTCTACAATGACCTTGCACACCCTGTCCTTGGTCTTGCAAGCAGTCCTAAAGAGTCTGGTCCTTTGGACTAAACTTTCCACCTCCTTCTCGGGTGTCAAAAGGACTTTTCGCATCATAAGCGATCTTCCACCTTCTGCGTCTTCGGCCTCTACATCCTGCCTCTGCGCCTTGGTGATGTGAGCTTCTCCAATGTATTTCTTTTTCTCTAGACACTCGTAATACTTGTGCCCATTCTTCCCGCATGTGAAGCATGTGATTACTCCACCTCTTCCTCTTCCTCTACCTCTAGTACGAGGAAACATATTATTATCAGCGTATCCTCCACTCTGTTCATTTTGCTGCCCTCTATGTTCAACATATGCCCCCCACTGTGAGGTTCCCCCTCTCTCTACATGAGTCTGAGGTTTCTTCCATTCCTCCCTGGGCTTATGGTATTTGTCCTGGGTAACTACTTTGCCTCTAGGCCGACTTCTACCTCGACCCCTCTGACTTTTCTTTCGGCTCAGCTTTTCTTCAACTTTCAGAGCCATCCAGTAAGAATCTTCCACCGTTCAGATAGTTACCATGCTCATCTCGTCCTGGATATCATATCTTAGACCATTCATGTATTTGGCAACTTTTTCATAATCACTCTCTCGATGACCTGCCCTGATGTTTAGTCGATAGAATTCCTCAGTGTATTCTTTCACTGTCATCAGCTTCTGTCTCAGGTTCTGCATCCTCTTGAACAAAGTAATTTGATAATCTCTGGGGATGAATTTCGCCTTCATCTTCGCGATCATCCTGTCCCAGCTCTTGATCTTCTGCTTGCCCTTGTAGCATCTGTCAGCTTGTAGCTCATCCCACCACAATGCTGCATGTCCTTTCAAGCATGTGACAGCATGCTTGACTTTCTTGTCCTCTTCGACATCTTCATAGTCGAAGTATGTATCGAGAGCTCTAATCCAGTATAGAAGCTCTTCTGCATCCAAATTTCCCTCATAAACTGGAATGTCCATCTTTTCTCTTGCACCCATCCTGGCAATATCTTTTATCAAACTCTCGTTTGATGCATATTCGGCTGTAACTTCCTCCTCTCATTCAGCCTCTATTTCACTATCGAAATCACTAAGATCCCCTGCACTAACTGTGTGTCTTTGCGCTATCTCCATGTCCTTGAGTCTTGCTTGGAGATCACGCATTTGTCTCTCCATTTATGGATTGGTTACCTGCCTGCCTCTTCTTCATATCTCCCTATCCTCTGGATCAGGTGATTTCCTTTCTCTCCTCATTGGCATGGTGAATTTCCTCTTCTCTGCTACAGAAAGCAAAGAAATTTTCTTTCTCTGATGCCAAAATGATAGCAACGCGGCCCCCTTCACCACCCATAGGTCAGAAGGTCCACACTCGCACATAGGATCTTCTTCTTCTCATGGCCCGAAGAACTCAAAGGTTCTTCTATTCCCCTATCGGGAAATCTGCACCCATAGATCTCTTCGCGCGATCCCCTTTCTCTTTATTTATCGAGGAATTAGACTTCGCGACTTTGCGATGTCAAAGTTTGATCACTGGGCTCTCAAAACCCCAAGACCCAATGGCCAGTCAATCGCTGACTTTTCTCTTTCCTCTATCGAAAATTTCCCTATCGCGATTTCGGTACTCACGATACCAAGCAACTCATCTTACCGACTCCCGATACCCGATATGCTGAAACTTCGACGCACACATGCGAGTTGACCTTTCCACTTCCCGTCACTTCTATCGGGATTTCGGACTTCGCGGGATCGCGAATCCTGATGTCAATGGATTCAGGACTTTACTTTTCTTGAACTCCAATAAGGGGTGCCACCTGTCCTCCACTAACTTCCTGTGGCCCCGCACAATGTCCTTTCCCCATCGGGATATCGCGTTTCATGATTCCAGGCTGCAAGAGTATCCTATCTCTGGAATCTTTGATTCTTTGAACCTTGTCTTCCTTGAATCTTCTGACACGTGTCCCAAATGATGGACGGTTCTGGGCTCGTTGGGATATAGTGGATCGCGATATCGCAATTCCTGTTGCAATAATTTGGAGACTCAACTCATGAAACCTCAATTCACGATATACGTGTGAATCCAATGATGGCCCTGATCAATAGCTCCGCCCCTCCTGAGCTTGGAACCCTTTGGATATACATTACTGTATCTTTCCTGTACCTTTCCAAGATCTAATGGCTTATGGTGATTCACGAATTCTCACTGGGGAATTTCGACCGTCCGTTCCTTTCTCCACGAAGACTTGTTCACCTGCGCGTACACTTGCGACGCCCTTGCAACTTCAAGTCACAACTTGTCTGTGTTTTTCTTCAGCAACCTAGAGGCCTATCCTTCCTGAGCTTTTTCCCACAGCTTTAAGTCCTTCAAGAAAACTTCTTGCACGCACTCCTTGCAACAATCCTTCAACAACGTCTAGGTGTTGGAGTCTTCGACTCTGCGCACACCTACAACATTAGTCTTTCAATACTTTGCTCAGGTTCACAACCCTGAAGCTTTACCTGGCCTGCACACTCCTTGCACGGCTCCTATGCCCAACTTCACTTCTGGGACGAATGAGAACAAAGGTTATCTCTATTTGAACCCTGTGTCAACGCACTCCTTGTGGACAATTCGACTACACTGTTTGCAGGTATTCTCTGGCTCAAATAGAGAAACAATTGAAACTCATTCCTTCACCCTCTCCGACTTCAATTCAACCATGAAATCATATACACAACATATAAAAGCAAATGTATAACATGAATCAAACATTTATGAGCATATCAACCTCAAATACACGGAGAACAACACAAACCATGAATTTGAACCAATCTCTTCTATTAATTCAAGTATCTGTACATGGGTGTTCTTCACACAGTTCTCTGCTTCTCCTATGATCTTCCTGGATTGATAATGTTACAATGCACAATGAGGGTGTCTATATCCTATTTCCCTCTTGCGCTCTAAAGCTATCAAATCTAGAATTAAATTCCTATCTACCAGCATTAACTATTTTAAATGCCTCCTATCTACTAAGGATGAGAGCTATCCACTCAAGGTCCATTTACAATATACAAGTGCGCCTCATCTTAATGGCTCATTTAAGATCCCGCAACAATTCCAAAGTGTTTTCAAAATTTGTGTTGGCTTGTCCAGCTGTCTTTCGCTTTTGCGCTGGCTCGCTTGATGTGTTGGCAATGCTCCTGCATCAATAAGTCTATATGGAACAACCAGAGGGTTTCCAACTATCAGATAACCCTGACTTTGTTTGCAAGATGAAGAAATCCTTGTATGGGTTGAAACAAGCTCATCGTGTCTGGTATCACAGACTGGATACATATCTACAAGACAAAGGGTTCAAGAGAGGAACAATAGACAACAATTTATATATCAAAAAAGAGGGTAGTGATCTTGTCATTGTGTTGGTCTATGTAGATGATATCATCTTTGGTAGTAATAATGCTTCATTGGTAAAATGGTTTTCTTTTGCCATGCAGTCTGAATTTGAAATGTCTATGATAGGGGAACTATCATTTTTTATTGGCCTACAAATTACTTAGAGGTCTGAAGGAATATTTCTTTCTCAATAAAAATATCTAAGATAAATGTTGAAAAGGTTTCAAATGAAATATCCTAAACCTATGAGCACACCTATGGTCACTAGATGTAAGTTAAGAAAGGATGATGATTCACCTGATGTTGATCAGAGTTCATATAGGTCTATGATAGGCAGCCTATTATACATCACAACATCCCGTCCAAACATAATGCATGCTATTGGAATGGTAGGAAGGTATCAGGCTGCACCTAAACAGAGTCATTTGTTAGTTGTCNTGGGATCCTAGGAATAAAAATTTTAAACTATCAGTCTATTCAGATGTTGATTGGGCTAACTGCGTGGATGAAACGAAAAGCACGAGTGGAGGTGCATTGTTCTTAGGAGATTCCATTGTATCATGGTTGAGCAAGAAGCAAGGCTACATTTCCTTATCAACTACAGAAGCTGAATACATTGCAGCTTCCACATGTTGTACCCAAGTATTGTGGATGATTCAGACACTTGCAGACTTGGAGGTAAAATATACTGCACCGATTCCAATTCATTGTGATAATACCAGTGCAATCAGTCTGTCAAAGAAACATGTGTTTCACTCCAAGACCAAGCATATACCCATCAAATATCACTTCTTGAGGGAACATGTGACCAACTCTATTATTTCTTTGCATTATATTCCTTCCACACTTATAGATTTGAGAAAGCCAAAGCTCAGAAGGAGGAGCGATAGTAGCCGTTGGATCACCAATCCTGAATACCCAATGCCTGTTAGATCAGAGTCTAGTAACTAGAGGAACCGTAGAGGAGAAGTACAGATCTCATTTGTTGGATATGAGCACCGAGGACCAACAACCATCAGATCTAGTATAATTGTGAAGAGGATAAGGTCGAAATCCATCCTCCAACTTCGCGAAACACAAAATCGTGATAAGATATGAACCATTAGATCCAGAGGACACGCGGCGAGAGATCAACATTTCGCTGATTCGTGAACTAGAGAAGTCAAAGGTAAGAGTTGTAGGAACTCACAAAACACGAAATCACAATAATATCTGAACCGTTGGATCCATAGGACAAGCGGTAAGAGATCAAAATTTCGTTGAATCGCAAACTGGAAAAGTCAAAGGTAAGATTTGTAGGAACTTGCGAAATGTGAAATCACAATAAGATCTAAACTGTTGGATCCAGAGGACACGTGGCGAGAGATCAACATTTTTCTAACTTGCGAATTGGAAAATTCAAAGGTAAGAGTTGTAGGAACTCATGAAACGTGAAGTCCCGATAAGATCTGGACCGTTGGATCACAGAGGACTGTGGGCCGTTGATCTAGATTATTTTGGATATCGGGAGTTGGAAGAGTCAGGTTGACTCACGTTCATACACCCGACATGCAAAGTTGTGATTTGATCACAGCAGTCGATCAAAGGGAGAATGAGGACCGTTGATGTAAGAAGGTGAGATCTGGTCCACAGACTTGAGAGGATATATTTGAACTGTCCATTCAGGAGAACTTTCAAGATCGTGAGATCGACGGTCGTGCTCCATTGTGTGCCCAGAACATGTTCGAGCCTTAATTTTTCATGAGTGGGCCGCAATTGAAACCATGGTTTTGGAGAAAGGACGCGTGGAGTTTTGTAATGAATTGCAGGGAGAAAAGCGGGTTGCCCTCAAACTGCCGATGGATGCACCCACAATATAGTGGTTAGATGAAGCTCATAACCAAGGTCACATCATTGAAGGATTAAGGGAGGAGCTACCATGTTTCTAGGCTCCATATCACGAAACGAAAAATTGTGAAATGACTATTGGTTAGGTGTATGGTCACCGTCGATGGTCATGTGAAAGGAAGGAGCTCAACAAGAAGATCTAGCACCTACTGTGATGTTTTCTCAAGTTCTCTCTGTAACTACCGAGACAGAATGATTGTAACTGCAGAAAACGATTGATTGCATCTGCCAGAGAATTTGAGGAATGTCAGGGTGCTTACCAGAGGAGCTGAAGAGTTTCGAGGTAACTGCCAGTATAATGAAGACTCATCATAGATATAATTGACATATGGAAAAGAGTCGAAGTCTGTAACTGACAGAGAAGACGAAGAGTCTTGACTACCAGAGAAGCTAAGGAATCTTAGCATAACATCCAGTGATGATGAAAACATGGAGCTAACCGCCAGGGATGACGAAGGTTTGCCATGATGATCAGGAAAAGGAATCGACATGAAAAAAACATGCAGAATAGAGAAGGGAAGGAATTATGTTGTTGAGCTATGCAGGAGTAAGGAGGAGATGCAATGAACAAACTGTAGGGAAGAACATTGACGTAGTGAAGAGAATGTAGAGGCATTGCACATAGGATACAGTTTCTCCACAGAGAATATTAAAACGTAGAACAAAGAAGAGATGGGTGATGTTGTTGAGAATGATTCATGCAGGTAGAAGCATGTTGTGTGTAGGAGCTGAAGCACACAAAAGAGGTGTGGTGTATAGAATGGAAAAAAGACACAGAGCATCAAGCGCAGAAGAAGCAAGGAACAAAAATTCATATTTGAGAGAAGAACAGAAAGCGAAGAAAACATGAGGAGGGAGACACTGATGCAGGCAAAGAAAAGCATTGTAGTAGACTAATGATGAGATTGGTAATCCATAGATAAATTCTATATCACTGTGATAAATTTAAAAAAGAAAAAGATTTATATTTCAAGGTGGAAGGGAGGTGCTAGGGAGGATTGGTGTCCTTATAGTTTCAAGTAGGTTCTTGAACACAAGGAGCTGCAACTTCCATTTGGTTGCAGCCAGAAGAAACTAGGGTGGTAGGGTGGTGCAAGGGAGAACTATTGTTCTTTGTTATACAGGTCGATGATTATGTGATCGGAAGTTGGTCTTGGAAAACTTAGGGAGTTGGTGCTTCCTTCTAGTGGGTGCTAGAGAAACCAAAGAGTTGGTGCTTTCTTCTAGTAGGTGCTAGAGAAATTAGAGAGTTGGTGCTCTCAACAAGTTGCAGCTTGCAAAATAGAGGTGGTATCCTCACAAAGATTTGGTGCTCATAAGAATGATAATGTACAAAAAATAAAGATTACTTATCATATCAAGAAGA
>SNQJ01S0026576.1:60652-73384 GCA_010110895.2 Picea sitchensis
ATGTTTAATTATGATTATTATTTTTTTGACCACAATTGTTACTTAGACCTAGATTTTAATTTCACTAGGTTGGGCGGCATTTTTATTGGGGAAAATGTTTTTAAATATTAGTTATCACATAATTCATTTTAAGGCTGACTAGGTTTATTCACTTACCCGTTGAAATCACGACGCTCCCTTCAGGATGCACTACATGCTCCAAGGGTGCCACTCGCCTCTTCAATTTTCCTTGTGTGACGTGCCCTTCAGGATGCACTACGTGCTCCAAGGGTGAAACTCGCCTCTTGACTAACTTGGTAGACATAAAAAAATCCTGGAGTCAATACTCCACCAGGTGATCTTGTGGGATACTAAGGGCCTCTAAGTAATAAGGCCCCTACCTTATTATGCACCCCTTAGAATCATCGTGAGTGACTGTCGCAGTCTTGCCTCACGACATCGTGGGTTTTCTTGAACTAGGTAATTGTTAACCTACAGTTCGAGCCACAAAGAGAGTGCTAGTAGGCTGTGACAGGGTTTCTCCCACACCTCTCCCTAAAAGTCTCTAGTTTTCGTTCATGACCCCTCTAATCCAAATGTGAGTCTGGTCGGAAAGCTATTTTCAACATGCATCATCAACGAATCATGTCAGCAATAATAATCAATCATCATAACATCTAATCATATGCACATATGTCATATGAACAACAATCAAACCATAATAGTCCACTCCCTGACTCAATCTAGAGTCCAATGGGTTTCATCAATGCCTCTGCGTCCTCAATGTCCAAAGTCCTACACACTCAGGAGAACCCATTCAATAGCAATTGTCTATGTAAAGACAACCAAAATAACATATCATCATATCCATAATATCTCATAATCATAATCAAACGACCAATAGTATAATAATCCGGATCACTTGCAAGCAAGTGTCCTCAAAGAATAAGTTTGCTTAGTGCACACAAGAGCGGGATGTTACATTAGATAAGAATATTTTTATGAACATAAAACTATAAAAGAATACAATATTATAAGGAAGAAATTTCTGAATCTCTATATATAAGAGGAAAAACCAATAAAGGATCCTAAAAGGAGAAAATGAAGAGTAGGTTGTTATACAATAGCTAAAATTTATGAGTTACATAGTTTTATTGCTATCAAGCATTGATAATTTTGTCTTCAAAACCAACCATAAAAAACATTCAAAATGTGTAAAAAGTGATAATATGTGAATATATAAAATGAGAAACCATTAAGAGATTTAAAAGGAGAAAATGAAGAGTAAGCATTGCTAGTTTTCTCTTCTAAACCAACCATAAGAAATATTCAAAATGAATTACAAATGATAATATGTCAATATAAATATATAAAAATATAGATATATAAAATTAATGTTGGATATTCTTTTCTTAAAATTTCTTAATCTTTTAATTTTTTGTATTTTGATTTCAAACTATTTTTTTTTTAACTTATATGAGATACTATGTTAGCATTAAGTACAAGCACGACACATCTATTCATAATTTATTGGACCATATAGAATGTGCTTCCAGTGATACAAAAATTAATAAGTTGTTATATAAGGTAACTTAAGTTGTAAAAATTAATACATTTTTAATATAATTTTTTTCTTTATTTGTAAATTAATAATTTTGTAAATGAATTAGTAACAAATAGAGTGAGTTAAAAAGTGGGCAAACTCAATTATTTTTTCGTCTAAATTCGACAAGAATTTTGTTAAAAGGTATAGTTGCATATGATTGATTGAAACTTTGACCATGGAACTTTGTCTTTATGCGTTTTAACCCATTTTAAAAAGACCCTGATTGTAAAAAAAAAAGAGTAGATCAAGCTAGGAATTTGTCTCACCTTATTTATTTTTTACAAAATCCTACTTATTAGAAAAGTTGAGTTTGTCCACTTTTTAACTCACTCCATGACAAATAATTATCAGTCTTAGAGACCTTGATTTATTTTATCATTTTAATTCTTAATTTTATGTTTAGTAATTTTGTTTTTGTTTTAAATTGATATGTAACATTGCCATATTCATTGTATTGTCCAATATTTTGAGCCCTTGTTCATTCTCGAATTTGATATTATTATTGTTGAGTGAATTGAGTCAACTACCTTTAACTAGGGTTGACCAAACCTATTTATGAATTTTTTGATAATGTGACTTGTGTGAGCAAGAATTTATCCAGGATTGATGGTTATGTGATATGTGATCATGGTCATCTTATGTTTATACTATTTAGGATGTTTTACACTGTTACTAAGAGACTTTAGTGTTAATAGTTTACTTATGATGATTAATTTGTTTAATGAATGAGATTGTGTTTCTATCATGATTTATATGTTTTAAATCCTATAAAGGGGTTGTTACATTCTTATACTCAAATGAATTTATACATTTTAGAGTAAGTAATGCTATGTGGGAGATGTATGATACATAGGAATTATTTGTATATTTTTATTATATGTGATACTAGTAGGAATAGTTATGAGAAATGTGTACATGATGTCTAAATTAACAATGAGATCATAGACCCTACAAGGGTTCAATGACAATATCGATAGTGAGGAATCATCACTTTCAGGGCTTGCACTATTCAAATCATGAGAATTATTGTTCATTTGCGACTAATACTCATGGATACGGGTCATAAATTAATGACTTACACTATGCAGTTAATCCCAAAAATGATATCTAATATGTTTCACTGTGGAAGCCCCTCTATGCTTAAATAATAAGAGTGAAGGGAGCTCTAACTAGATAGTTCATAAGGCACAATACTTGCTAAGGTTTTGCAAATGGAGTAGCAATCTAAGTGGGATTGATTGTGGGGAAAACTCCATAGTTAATTGTGCTTGAGCTAGAGGCGTCTTGGGATGGGTGACCACCTAGGAAGTCCTGGTTACCGGGTGGAAGCCCTAGAAGTGATGATTGATGCTATGTGATTCATTTCCCTGGTTTCAATCCCATTTCTTCACCCCTATGAGCATCACCCGATGCAATGAGTGCTAAGTGGACTATTCAAATCATGAGAATTATTGGTCAGTTGCGACTAATACTCATGGATATGGGTCATAGATTAATGACTTACACTACACAATTAATCCCGAAAATGAGCTATCTAACTTGTCAATGTTGGCGATTTTTGATGTTTCATTTAATAGCTTATGTAGCTCAATCCCATTGGGGACCACAATTTTCTACTTTCAGTGTAGCATCATTTCAAAAGAATAAGTGCTTACAGGGGTGTCCTTTAAATCCATGCAATGAAAAGAAAACACTAATGGGAGAACACAATAGTGGTAAGAGTAATAATATCAAAGTGGGATGGCTAAGTCATTTGGATGAAAAAATGTCATTATTAACATTAGGTATGAGAATTGAGATTAGATTTGGGGAGTGGTTGCTATGTTCATATTGTGGGAAAGAGCTAGAAATTAGGTGTTGAGTTTACCCCACAATAAATCACAAGATTTTTTACAGAGAATATTGATTCCTTACATAAAAAAATGTAAATATATTTTATTATATATTTAATTATTTCAAAATAATTAATATATATGGTAAACAAAATAAATTTTAACATGTAAATGTAAAATAATGAGAGAAAACATGATTATAATTTTTTTAAAAATATTAACCATTAATATCATAATAACATTAATATCTAAATAAAAAAACCTTATAAAAATATAAATATAAAATTAATAAATTAAAATTTATAATAATATTTCATTGTTTATATAAATTAAAATTATATCATATCATAAGCATAAATATCACTGTAATGTAATATTTCACCATTATTGCTTCTTGTTCATTTTTTTTAATATTTTATTATTTTACATTTTCTTTGCCATTATGAACTTACTTTATGCTATCAGACCATTACTTTTTCTATATTAAAATTTTAATTTAAACATAATTGTTTCGAAAAATATTACTATAATTTTTTTATCAAAATTTTAATGAAAACATCATTGTTATGGAAAATATTACTACAATATAATAGTTGTTAATTTCTACCATTGCCATTGCCGAACTTGCTTTATTGAATTGAAGCTTTTTAATTGTTATTTTTTTCATGTGATTATTAGTTATCAATAAAGGTGCAATTTTAAAATATATATTATTTGAATTGAATTTTAAAATTTATCTAATAACTTTTCACCAAGTTATATTTTATAGATTGTATTCTAAAACTATATATTTTTTATATTTAAAATTTATGATTAACATTTAATCAAAGTTATGTTTTTTTAATTCAATTTTAAAATTCATGTACTTTTATATTTTTAATTTAGTGAATTGTTGTTCTTACTTTTCAATTATTGTATTATAAGATAAGATGAAAATGATAAAAGTTTAAGTTTAATGTTTTTTTATTAAATTTTTTAACATTAATGGTATAAGTTTTATATAAGGTGTGTATGTGTAAGGCCTTTTATTTTAGGTCCTCAATAAAATAATAAATATCTCTTAATTTCCTACTAAAATAATTGCAAATTAGTTCATGGTTTTTTTTCATGATTTTCTTATACCAGGAATAAACAATAACATAATAACAACAACAATAACAACATAATAACGACAGATCAACTAGTAAAATACATACCTTGACCTAGAGAGGTTGGTTGATTTAGTCCCTTTTCTGTTTGTTCATGTTCTTGCCCAAATTGCTCAAACTGAATATTAACCTCTCAACCAACTAGGAGCAACCTCTCCGTCTCCCTAGCTCCAAGAATCCTTGCGGTTTCCTGGCCTTTGAGCCCAAAGTTCCCAGCAACAATAGTGCCCTATAAAATCTCCCCAAAACAATCTCCATCGTCCAAATTCCTCCTTCTTCCCCTCTCTTTCAGAATATCCTCCTTCCTTCTTCTTCCCCAATTTAAAAAAAAAAAACATCGACCCCTCTCCAAGTCCTCCCCCTCTTCCTTATCCTCCTCTCTCAAATCCCTCCATTAATTCCCCAACAACCTTATCCCCCCATTAATTACTTCACCTACCTTTTTAATAATAAAATAATAAAAAGACTTATTGAATTTATTTTAATAATTAATTAAATTTAAATTAACAACTATGATAAATAAATAATCAAATTGGGTTATTACACACACCTACCCTTCAAGAAACTTTGTCCCGGAGTTAGAGTAATTTACAATACAAGGGTAATGACACATGATTCATACATCCACATCAAATAGACACCATCATCAATTTAAAACACTTATACATACTATTGTACATGTACATGGCATGCATGTATAGCTAGCATATACATGACTCGCACATGTACTAATGAAAATAATTATCACACCTAAAGTAATTCTTGTATGCGTCCAATCCAATCAACAAGACCATTCATTTCATAAAAGATAGTAAACCATTTAAAATGTTTGCAGAATCCCTCAATTATAATAATTTAGCACAAGAATCATTCACTTAGATAATTGCAGTTTGGTTAAGCAATTATAAATATACATATATACATATTTTAAAAAAGAGGAAATCAAGAAATTCTACTATAAGGCGAAAGCCCCACACACTCTCAACTACTTCTATTCATCCTTCCTCCCTAACCTACTTCCATTGTACATCCCTATCCTTTCTCTGTTGGATTATCTTGGAGCGTCAACTATATTGAACGAACTCTAGATAGAACCTGTAAGCGGGAGTGTCAAATCTCTTGACCAAGCTTCCTCGACAGGAAACTGACAGTTATCATCACACATCTAGGGGAGTGTAAGTTAACACCTTCCTCCCATGACTCTGGGTTTCATAGGATACACAGTGGGAAATGCCTTCACCCCTCCTAATAGAACTAGGGTCAACACCCTACCATGGACCATACAGTGGCACTGTGTTGCTCGAAATTTTGTCATCGTATATTCAGTTTCAGGAAATCTTTCCACCTAAAAAACCTGCACTTGTCCACATATCATATCAATGCATTTGAACCAATATAATTTCACATACAAAGATTCATACCGTATAGTTTCTTGGTCGATGTTCACAACATCAACCTTTTATCATCATTATCCTTTAACTATTTCATATCCTATTGACTTGCATATTAGTCTATAACACAAAATCATACATATCTATGCACTACTATCATGTAAATGCATTTAATCATATTCTCAATTCGATATCCACATACCAACAACTTTAAATGTCAAAATTTTCAAGTTAGAAATAGATTGCATAATATCAATCATAATTCAAATAATGATAAACATTCATAGAATTGACATTCACATAGGTCCATATGTCTTAAAATTTTAAGTGTTTCATTAATAGTTTCACAGTTAACATAAAATAAACGATGATTAGGCCTTAAGTAATTCTAGCTATCTAAGTCAAAAGGTGGCATTACATACACCCAAACTTTGGGAAACATATTCTCGAGGTGGTCAAAAATTGAGGGATGATCTCATCGTATGGTCTTTGCATCCTCCCAAGTAGAAGATCCCGGGCTATACTTGTCCCATTGGACCTTAACTTGGTCTACCAAATGATTCATGAGCTGTCGGACCCTACGGTCCAATATTCATAACGGTTCAACCATGAAGGTTACTGTGTCCGATACCTGTAATTCCTTCCATTTCAGTTTATGATATTCATCAACAACATAATGACGTAGAACAAATACATGAAAAACATTATGAGTTTTATGCAAGTGGGGTGGAAGTACGAGACGATAGGAAACAGTTTCAATTCTCTCTTGGATTTTGAATGGTCCTATAAATCAAGGTGATAACTTTGTCCCCTTCCTGAACTAAATGGTACTCTTATTAGGCCTGATACGAATGAAAAACAGATCTCCCACTTTATAACTTCGATCAGTCCTATGTGCATCAACATAGCTTTTATGTCTATCCTGCGCTTCCTTTGGTCACTGCCTAATACGAATCACCTGTTACTCCATCTCTTGAATCAATTCTGTCCCAACTTTCACTCGATCTTCTAACCTTTCCCAAATCAACGGTGTCCTGCATGGCCTTCCATACAGAGCTTCATATGGTGGCATTCCAATGGAGCTATGAAAATTGTTATTGTAGGAAAACGCTACCAAATTAGGTACTTCTCTCAATGGGTTTGATTATCCATAACATACATCCTAAACATGTCTTCAATAACCTGAATTACTCTCTTAGTTTTCCCATCTGTTTTAGGATGATATGTTGTGCTTAAGTTCAGTTGAGTTCCCAACGTTGACTACAAACTTGTCCAAAACCTACATGTGAATCAAGAGTCCCTATCTGAAATAATCTTCTTGGGTAACCCATGCAGATGGATCACCTAGCTTATAAACACACTTGCCACATCAATGGCATCATAAGTGTCTCTAACCAGAATAAAATGAGCACTCTTGGTCAAATTATCAACTATCACAAGAATGGCATTGTGTTTGTGCGATGTGAGTAGCAACCCCACAACAAAATCCATAGAAATGACTTCCCACTTGTACATATGAACATCATGCAGTTGTAGGAGACCTGTCAGGTGGTGGTGGTCAGCCTTCACTTGTTGACACTCTAGGAACTTGGAGACAAAATGGACTACATCACGCTTCATGCCTACCCAGAAGAAAAGCTTCTTCATGCCTGCATACATTTTCTTCACACCCGGATGTGAACAATAAAGTTCTCTATGGGATTCCTTGAGTATGATGCTTCGAATATCCCCAACTTCGGGGATGTACATTCTTCTCTGATTTATTAATAATCCATCTTCTTCTAGGCTATATCCTTCATACTTTGTATCTAATTACCTCCCATTCTGGAGGGTTGAAGTAACCTTTAAATACCAACTATCTCCAAGAATTTTCCCCAACACTTGCTCCCTCGGATTAAATTTTAAGGGTACTAAGGAGAAGACACATGGTCTCCTAATCAAGGCATCCATGACCACATTCTCCTTTCTCTTGATGTAATAAATTCCAAAATCATACTCACTCATAAATTTACTCTATCTCCTTTGTCTGGCATTGAGATCCCTTTGAGTGAAGAGATGCTTTAAACTTTCATGGTTTGTTTTGAGCTCAAAGCTTCGCCCCACTAGATAATGCCTCCAAATAATCAGAGCTAGCATTACAACTTCCAACTCTAAATCATGAGTAGCGTAAAGATCTTCATTTTGATTCAAATTTCTTGATGCATACACTATCACTCCCCCATCCTGCATTATCACGGCCCCCAATCCTTGCTTCGTGGCATCCGTATAGACTATGAAGTCATTTTTCATATCTGACACTCGTAGAATTGGTGCACTAGTTAGTAACCTCTTAAGCTCGATGAATGCAATATCGCACTCTTCTGTCCATTCATACCTAACCCCCTTGTGTTGTAAGGTGGTGATGGGTTTCTCTATCTTAGAGAACCCTTCCAAAAACCCCTTATAATAACCAGCTAGCCCCATGAAGCTTCTCACCTCATGAACATTTTTTGACACTGGCCATTCCATAATGGTCTTTACCTTTTCTGGGTCCATAGAGATTCCTTCATCGGAAATGATATGACCTAAATAGTGAATCTCTTTCTGGAAGAAATAAAACTTCAATAACTTTCCATACAATTTTTTCTCTCTAAGGCATGACAACACTACTCGCAAGTGTTCCTCATGTTCTCTTTCATTCTTGGAATAGATGAGGATATCATCCAGAAAGACCTATACAAAGCGGTCTAAGTACTTTCAAAATACACCATTCATGAGGCTCATGAATATTGTTGGCGCATTGGCCAAACCAAAAGGTACTACCACAAACTCGTAATTCCCAAACCGAGTTCGAAAGGAATTTTTAAGAATATCAGCTTCCTTAATCCTTAACGGGTGATACCTTGATCGCAGATCAATTTTTGCGAAAATAGTTGCTCCTTTAATCTGATCAAAGAGATCATATATATATGGCATTGGGTACCTACTTTTCACTGTAGCATAGTTCAAGTCTCTATAATCTATATATAGTCGTAAGGAACCATCCTTCTTCTTAAAAAAAATTACCAATGCACCCCAAGGTGAGACACTAGGCCTTATTATCCCTATGTCAAGTAGTTCCTTCAACTGCATTTGCGACTCACAAAGTTCTGGCACTGTCATCCTATTCGGTGTCTCGGAAATTGGCTCCATACTGGGTTTTATCTCAATGTTAAAATCAAGCTCCCTCTCAGAAGGTAACCTTGGAAACTCTTTCAGAAAAACATCCTTAAACTCTGGCAATACTGGATATTGATCCATGGAGGTTCCCTTCCCTTCATTGACTGCTTCCACTACATCAACAACCTTTGCTCATGCAACATTTAACCTTCATGGTAGAGATAAAGCATAGAGACACCTTCCTCCATACACCACGGATCTCTACTAACCTTCCTTGGTCATCAACTCAAATCACTCTTTTCGCGAAACAATCTAGCATAACTAGATGGGATTCTAACCAGTCTATTCCAATGATTAGGTCATACGTCCCTAGAGAAATGACGTACACCTTCAACCTAGTAATACACACTCCCAAGTCTACTAGATAATTATTGACATAAGGTCCTACCTCTTGTTTTTTCCCCGAGCTGCCTTGACTTTCTTAAAGTCATCGTGCTCGTAGGCTACCAACCCACACTTTTGATGCGCAGAATCAAATGAAACTATTTGTAGCACCAGAATCAAATAAAATTTAGCATTGACATGATTTAGTGTACCTGATGGCTCCACCATAGTGGATTGATGTTCTTCCTGGCAGTTATTAACCGCTGCATAAATATGGTGGCTACTACTCGCTCTTCCCATCAGGGCCTTTCCATCTCTATGCACAAATCCTGCTTATGACTCTAGACAATCATGCTGGTAATGAGGTTCTTTACACCCCCAACAAGTAACCTAGGGTGGAATCTGGGTGCTTCCCTGTGAAGGCCTCTGAAATGAGTTCCTTCCCCTGGAGCCCCTACCCCTACTTGCTTCTCCCTGAGAAGGTCGTGGACCTTCTTATATCGTTGGCGATGAGTGGGATGTTGCACTCACTGCCATTGAAATACCTATTGTAATTGCTCTAGGAGTTACTCTATTTCCATCAGGAGGTGGCCTAGATCTTCATGCCCTGGATAAATTCTTAGTGGCCTTCCCCACAAATCTAGGATGTTGTGGAATGGTTGACCTCATACCTTCGTTTAAGCTCATATTATCCTCCGCGTAGCGATCATTTTCAACTTCTTCAGCTACTGACGATGGTTTCCACATTCGTATCATGGCCCTTATCTTAGGGTTTAACTTGTACAAAAAATGTTCTACCTGTCGTTGATCGATATCCATGTATGAGACATATTTAACTAAATCCATGAACTTGATATCCTACTCTTCCACAGTCCTATTTCCCTGAAATAGAGCATCAATTGATCTTGCTTGTTGTTCCTCGTAGTATGTAGGAAAATATTTCCTTCAGAACCTTTTCTCAAAATGCTCCCATGAGATGATGTCTAGGGTAAGGTGAAACTGCCTCTCCATATTACCCCACCAATTCAGGGCATTATTCCTTAACTGAAAGATCGTTATCTCCGCCTTAGATGTGGAAGCATAGTTTCTTAAGGTGAAACATCGCTTCATTCCTTCCAACCATGCCTCTACGCATTCATTTGCATGACCCCCAACAAAACCTGGGAGTTTGATATTCTGTAGTTCTCTAGTGATGTCCCATGGTGGAGGCCCTCCCTCTTAGTCCCTTGACGCTTCAGGGTCACCCACTCCAGATGGTGGGGGTTCCACTTCGACATCTGCAAAATTGCATCGCTTTAATGTCTCATTTATAGACTCTAAGGAGCACAAAATGAGAGCTAATTCAGGCGATGGTGGTGGCAACGTCGACGTTGGTGGTCCTTGCAACGATGCCCCTCGACCTTGATTTCCCCGAGTCCTAACCATCTTGAATAACCGAATCTACATCAAACCAAATGCTTATCAGGGAAGAGTTTAAGGCATTCCACATTCTCTCAACTTATACTTGCAGACATAAGGGTTTAGGCGTAAATTTATTTATACTTGTCTATAAATAGATGTTACTCCAATAAGGTAAGTGGCTTAGGTCAAGGTTAAATCATCTAAGCTTGGTACCTTTTCCTAAGTAAACTAATAACTCTCTTGTCTCGCTAGCGAGGATATCACTATGGGGTACTCACCAAGTATCGTAATTTATCTATTCAATTAAATGTCTAATCTTTTCTGGTTATAGAGCCCTTCCCTAAATCAATACACACTTGTATTAATCATCTGTAAGATATTATTGTTAATTATCCTTGTAATACCTCAATTTCCCATGCGTTTTCTATTCATTACACTAATCTTAGCTATCTTACTATTTTAGTCATTTACTTACCAATTCTTTGTCAAATTTGTAATTTAGCAATGAACTATATATATAACCATACCAATGAGTACCTTAAATTATATATATTTATGAATAAATAGATAAATTTATGGCTAATTAATTATGATTAATTATAATCATGTGTAAGTTAAACTAACTTTTATTGTAGAAAAAAAAAAACAAAAAAAAAACAAAAAATAATTATATATAAAAATATAATGATCGTAATTTAAATTTAAATCCCCTTTTAAAAAAAATTTAAGATGTAAGTTTTAAAATGATAAAAACATTGTGAAAACAAAAATACATTATGAAAATTATAAATATTATTAAGAAAGTGGGTTTCATCTCTTTATTAGTCCCTGTCAAGGCTAGTGACTAATATCATGAGTTCATCGTTGACTGGCTATTAGTTTAGGGTTGACTTTAGATTTTTGTTTTATATCAAATGTATAACATAGGAAATCAAAATATGTATTTTTTTTAATAATAAAAAAAAATATTTTTCTAACATTTGATTGGCTAATATCTTTCAAGTGTTATTGCAGGCTTCATGTCATTCAATGTATTGACAATTAATAGATTTGACAATGTGGTCAGCCAATTGTACTAGGAAGGGCAGCCGACCATTCATTTATAGTTAAGCTGGAGCTGTCGGGCCTAGCTACGCGAGTTTTCTCCTCTTCTAGATTTGTCGGGATCAACAAAACGTCTGTTAATTGCTAGCTCCTTTTGCTTTAAATCGGCCGATGCGAATCGGCATTGGATTTGCTTTCTCCTGTTGGATTGACCCAGAGCGAGAATTTACTATTACAGTTGGGAATGCGTAGGTCTGAGCTAGAATTCTGCAAGGCTAGATTTTATTTGACGTGAGTTTGGTTGATCCAGATTTGTGTTTCCCCTAAAAATTGTCCGGGATCGAGTCCAACCATGGGGGCTTCTATTGACCCGACCATGGTTGATCAGATGGGTCCTCTGTGTTCATTTCTGGTGAGGATGGGCCTTGCCAGTACATCGGATCACTCCTCAGTGGTTGCGATAACGCTGTTTGTTGCTCTCCTCTGTGCTTGCATTGTAATTGGGCATCTTTTGGAGGAGAACAGATGGATGAGTGAGTCCATTATAGCACTAATAATTGTGAGTATATTTTTAGCTTTTTAAAAATAAATTATTTCTGTTGTGTTCTTCAAACCCAAATAAGAGTGTTTTCATGAGTTGTTTTTATCGATTTTCTGTGTGATGATAGGGTTTGTGCACAGGAGTAATAGTATTGCTCTTTAGCCAAGGAAAAAGCTCGCATATTATGCTATTCAGCGAGGAGTTGTTTTTCATTTATCTCCTTCCGCCCATAATATTTAACGCCGGGTATGTTAGCACTAATTATGAT